>JAFLJL010000956.1:0-22500 GCA_018398815.1 Conus ventricosus
AGAAACCCAACCCCAACAACCTTAACAGACAGGAATTCAGTTCAATCATATTTGGTAGACAAAGGGCGCTTCAGGGCAACAGCAAACAACTAACAGACAGGAATTCAGTTCAATCAATACTGGTAGACAAAGGGCTCCTAGCACACCCAAAAAAATCAACAGACAGGAATTCAGTTTCAATCATACTGGTAGACAAAGGGCTCCAGCACAGCCAAACAACTCAACAGACAGGAATTCAGTTCAATCAATACTGGTGACAAAGGGTTTCCAGCACAGCCAAAACAACTCAGTTCATTATAATCTGGTAGACAAGGCTCCAGCATGACAGGAATTCAGTTCATCAATAGGGGAAAAGGTCTATGACTTCAGTTAATCATTGGTGGGCTCCAGCACAGCCAAACAACTCAACAGACAGGAATTTCAGTTCAATCAATACTGGTAGACAAAGGGCTCAGCACAGCAACAACTCTTGATTGTTCTGTCCGACACGTACATAAACATCATTCCAGGGGCTGTCTGTGCCTTGTTTCATTGGTAGTGAGTATGCTGACAGAGAGAGAGAGAGAGAGAGGAGAGAGGAGAGAGAGAAGAAGAGAGAGAGAAAGAGGAGAGAGAAGACGAGAGAAGAGGAGAGAGAGAGAGAGAGAGAGAGATGAAAGAGAGACAGAAGAAGAAACGAGAGAGAGAGAGAGGAGAGAGAGAGATAGAGAGAGACAGACAGACAGGAGACAACCAGATATGGATAGAGAGAGATATATAGATAGAGAGAGACAGACAGACAGGACAGATAGACGAAGAAGAACAGAGAGAGAGAGAGAGAGAGAGGAGAGGGGGAGAGAGAAGAGAGAGGAGAGAGAGAGAGGAGAGAGAGGACAGAGACAGAGAGAGCATAAAAATGCGTTAACCGTTATGTTGAGCATACAGGGCCGTAAGGAGGCAGGTGCGAACACACGCACGCACACACAACACACACACACCACACACACACACCACACACACACACACACACACACAACAATTCTCTCTCTCTCTCTCTCACACACACACTCTCTCTCACAAAGCACACACACACACACACCCCCCACACACACGCACACACTCTCTCTCACACAAGCACCCCCCCCCAAAAAAAAAAAAAAAAAAAAAAGTCGTTCCGAAGGATACAAAAAGGGAAACACAATCAGACAACCCCCCCCCCCCCCCCCCCCCCCCCCCCCCCCCCCGGCCCTCCACTCCCATCGCCCCCACCCTTCCACCTTTTCTTTTTTTTTTTTTTTTTTTTTAGGAAACACTGCAAAATTTAAGAGTATTTTTTCACCTCATGACATCACTGTTGAGAAGTGACAGACATATTTTTAACCAATAATAAGTAAGTAAAATTTTTCTCATTAATATTTTTAGGCATTCCATCGGAAAAAAAAATCATTGCTCATCACCATGACAAAAATTGTAGTCTTTGTTCACCCATTCCACACCAAATGTGTCTTCCTTGTCTAAGCAGAAAGCTTGTGATTACCACATCCAAGTTTGATCTCGTTGACAATACATATGTCACGGACAGCATTTACATTTAAAAAAAAAACATCTCTGAAACGAAATGATACGCTGTGTGTGATTACAACAAATTACACTCTCTTGTAAACTATCCTCAATAACCGTTTGTGAACATCCTGTAACGATTCTTGAATGTTGCTTAACAGAGCCTCCCTACGAATAACAGAATGCACTGTCAACACTCAGCTGTGCCCGTTTTTTAGCGAGTATCTGGGGGCCACGTGCATACCACAGAGAACACCAAACGCTGAACACTTGAGCAGATATAGTTCTCTGCAGATGCCATTCACTGGGTGGGAGCAGAAAATCACTGCTATACTGAAAAGGGCCGGGGGTACAAAAGGCCGGGGGTACAAAAAGACTTTAAATGGGACAAAATATGACTTACGGCTTAAACATCAAACTGAAAATTCAACGCCTTCTTCCTTGCGCCTGAACCTGAAGCGATCTGCAGCGATCAAAGCTAAGTGAATTTTCGTTGTTTTATTCGTTTGTTTCTCACCTGAGGAAGACCCAAGAGGTCGAAACGCGTTGTGTTTTTGTCTTGTGACTCGTTTGTCCACGTTTCTCTGGGCGGTTCGATAACATTTATTTAAGATTTAAACTGAAAATGTTAGGCCAAATACTTAGAATACATCTGTGACAAATATAAAACACGATGACATGGTCTTCACGCGTTGAAACACAAGATGGCGGATGTCAAATACGAGTGGCGCCAAAACCTGAAACGGAACATGGAACGCGCACACGGGAAAAAAAAAAGGAAAAATTTGTTATACGGAAGGTCTCCCACCCCTGCTGATTCATACAATGCTAGATCAAAGTCGACCAGCTTTACATTTAGGCTACTAAGAACAGAGATTGGATACAAATCAGATTTTTTTTTTTTTAAGGAATCAGGTGTCACGGCATATTCCTTCGTTTCATCTGAATAAATATCAAACACAATTCACAGACAACTCTTTTCGATCATCACATTCTCGTATCCTCAGTCACAGCTATGAACTAAAACTGAAGTAACAATTAGTTGAAAAAGATTAAAGAAAAAAATCTGTACAAACGATATAACTTGTTGATTTTTAGCTGTACGTAACAAACCAAAACTTCAGCTTTTCTGCTTGGTCATCAACGTTTTTCTTTTTCACTGTAAAATCTTCATTTATTTAAAGCTACCTCATGAATTCCGAAAGAGCTAATGACACCACGAACGCTTTCGCCGTATTTGAAAACACCCTGTGGGTTTGGTCGCTGACTGAAAACAAAAAAACAAACAAAAAAAACCCTTTGATTTCAGACCTGCCACCCCGAACACTAGCCTGACAAAACTTTCACAACGCCTTTCAAAACCTCGTTTCATTCAATCTGAAAGACCATAACAAACAAATAACACAAAAAAAAATAAATAAAATAATTAAAAAAAAAAAGAAGACTACCATCAGTATATAGCAGCCAAAATAATCTGATGGAATTATTCCACGCGTGAACAATCGACATCTTTATACATTACAACAATTCTCTATCAAATAACTTTTCATGACCATTTCGGTGTGCTGAAAATAACAACGGCGCAGATGTTTCACCTTTTCTAAATCCTCTGTACCTAAATGAAAAGAAAAAAAAAGAAAAAGAAAAAAAAAAAAGAAACAAAACAAAAAAAAAAACTGCCTAGGAAACAATGACATTTTTGCTATGCACATTTTCATAACAACTCATAACACTTTGTCACTGATTACTTCCTTGAAAACGTTTATACCATACAACTTGTTTCCAGACTGTTTTCAACGGTTTTTTGTTTGTTTGCTTTGCTTTGCTTTGCTTGCTCGTTTTACAATCGGCAAAAAGTATAGTTCTTGTTTCCGTATCGTTAGTTTGAAAAGATCGATCAAAGATTGGGTACAAACAAACAAGTAGTTCAAATTTGAATATCTGAATCCAGCTGGATTTTACCAAGTGCGTGCTTTTTGATTCAACAAAATCAAACATGCACGCATGCACGCGCGCACACACACACACACACACACACACACACACACACACACACACACACTCACTCACAAACAGAGAGAGAGAGAGAGAGAGAGAGAGAGAGAGAGAGAGAGAGAGAGAGAGAGCTATATACAGCACATAAAGCACTTCACAACATAGCAAGTCGACTGTTGACATACTTACGGCGAAAAAGGGTACTTTGGTAAGTTGGACAAGGGAAATTTTTAATACATGTTTGTTCAACGTGTCTGTATACATGTTGTATGGAAGCCAAAATCTCTCTCTCTCTCTCTCCTCTCTCTCTCTCTCTTTTCTCCCCTCTCTCAACGCTGTGCAACCCCGATAGGAGGAGAGAGAGGAGAGAGAGAGAGAAGGAGAGAGAGAGAGAGAGAGTGGTGTGTTTTGGTGTGGTGGTGGGGTGAGAGAGAGAGTGAGAGAGAGAGAGAGAGAGAGAGAGAGAGAGAGAGAGACAGACAGAGAATTTTTTTTTTTTTTCAAATGAGTGTTTGTGCATTAGTCACCTTGTGACTCGTTTCCCGAACTCCGGTCCGATGGTTTGATCGCGGACATATTTTTTATGGTCGTGGTTCTACCCGCAGACTGAGTTCTTTAAAGAAGGAAAAGTAACCGGAAGACCTCACTCTGCTGTGCCTGGGAGCCAACGTCATTTCCGTCGTCCAGCCGCCCGCTGAATGCTGGGAGAAAGGAGTCGGCCGGTGACAACACAGTGACTTTTCGTCGTCATAGTCTTGCCTTTCGGGCATAGATCTGAGTAGGGTTTTGTTTTTTGGGTTTGTTTGTTTGTTTGTTTTTATTTTTATTCTTTTTTTTTCTTTCTGTGGTGCACTACCTGTCTTGTTGGTGGACTGAAATTTGTTTTTTTTTATTTTTTTTTTTCCCTCTGTTTTGTGTGTTGTGTGTGGTGTGGGGTGTGTGTGTGTTTGTGCTGATGCGCTTGTGGGGTGTGTGTGTGTGTGTGTGTGTGTAGTGTGTGTGTGAGAGAGAGAGAGAGAGAGAGAAGGGGAGAGAGAGAGAGAGGGGACAGAGACAGAGACAGAGACAGCGTGTGTGTGAGCGTGTGTACGTGCGTGCTCGCGCGTGTGTGTATGTTGGCGTGCGTGTGTTTGTGTGTGTGTGTTTTGTGTTGTGTGTGCGCGCGCGCGCGCGTTTGTTTAAAGGCTGTCTAGAACAAGGGCAGGTGAACGGCCCAAACATAGACAGAAAAGAAGTGGACTTCAGCAGGGGGAAAAGGGGAAAGCGCTTCAAAGAGAGTTACAGAAAAGGGGAAATTACTGAGTAAAAAAACTGTTTGTTGTTGTTGTTGTTGTTGTGTTGTTTTTTTCTCAGAAGGGGGAGTAAAACCATTCATACTGACAGACTTTCGGCCAGTCATGCAGACCAAACGCACGCACTAATAGAATCTCATTGGACAGACAAAGATTGGGGGGGGGGGGGGGGGAAAGAAAGAAAAACGAAGAAGAAGAAGGAGGAGAAGGAGGATGAAAGAAGAAGAAGAAAGAAGAAGGAGGAGGAGGAGGAGGTGGTGGTGGTGGTGGTGGAGGAGGAGGAGAAGGAGGAGGAGGAGGAGGAGGAGGAGAAGAAGAAGAAAAAGAAGAAGAAGAAGGAGGAGAGGAGGTGGAGAAAAAGAAGAAGAAGAAGAAGAAGAAGAAGAAGAAGAAAAAAGAAGAACAACAACAACAACAACAACAACAAAACGAGGAGGAGGAGGAGGAGGAGAGAAGGAAGAAGAAGAAGAAGAAAGAAGAAGAAGAAAGAAGCAGACGAAGAAGAAGAAGACCAGACGAAAAAGAAGAAGAAGAAGAAGAAGAAGAAGAAGAAGAAGACGCAGACGAAGAAGAAGAAGAAGAAGAAGAAGAAGAAGAAAAAAGAAGAAGAAGAAGAAGAAGACGCAGACGAAGAAGATGAAGAAGAAGAAGAAGAAGAAAGAAGAAGAAGAAGAAGACGAGACGAAGAAGAAGAAGAAAAAGGGAGGGAAGAAGAAGAAGAAAAAGAAAAAGAAGAAGAAGGCGCAGCGAAGCGTAAACCGCCCTAACAGACCCTGATTCGCAGCACCCAGCCCGCCGTTTGAAGTCCGCCACCTCTCATCTTCCACCACAAAACACACACACGGTTTAACCGTTTCCTTTGAGGACTGGAGGTCAAGACAGGACCTCTTTTTTGTTTTTTCTTGATCGTCGTGGTGTACCCCCATGATGTGTGTGAGTATATGTGCCCCGCCCCCTGCATATCTGATGAACGGGGAAAACCCATTATGATTGGGGCTTGAAATGATCGCATTCTCACGCTCGAAACCCGAACACAACACAGGCTACTTGGAAGTCATCATCATTATCTCTTCATCATCATCTTCATCATCACCACAGCCCTATCCTCTTATGACGACCCCCCCCCCCCCCCAAATTTTTTTCCCCCCGCCCTCCCCTTTCCTCCCCCACCCCCCCCCCTCCCCCCCTTCCGGGTCCCCTTTCCTCTTTCTCTCCAAAATCAATTTCCAGTCCCCCCCCCAAAACCCCCCCCCCCCCCCAACCCTCCCACCCCCACCCCTTTGTTGTGGACCGCTTGGTTGAAACTCGACAACCTCACGTCTTTACTCGCCCGGGTTTTCCCACTAAAGTTTCCCCCCCCCCCTCCCCTCTTCTCATTTACCCATTTCTTATATCTATTTTAAAAATCATAAACACACGCTCAGAATGTGTTCCATCGAAAAGCCTGGTGGGGGACCGCTCACTTCTTGGCCCTTTCCTCTCCATTTGCCCTTGCAGGGTAAAGGAAAAAAAAACAAACAACAAAAACAAACAAAAAACAAACCCAAAAAACAAAAAAAAACAAACAAACAAAAAACAAACAAAAAACAAACAAACAAAAACAAAACAAACAACAAACAAACAAAAAAAAACAACAAACAAACAACAAAAACAACAAACAAACAAACAAAAACAAACAAACAACAAACAAACAACAAACAACAAAACAAACAACAAACAAACAAACAAACAAACAACAAACAAAAACAAACAACAAACAAACAACAAAACAAACAACAAAACAAACAACAAACAAACAAACAACAACAAACAAACAAACAAACAACAAACAAACAACAAACAAACAACAACAAACAAAACAACAACAAACAACAACAACAAACAAACAAACAAACAACAAACAAACAACAAACAAACAACAAACAAACAACAAACAAACAACAAACAAAAACGATGGTCCACATTGCATTGAAGGGGGAAAAAACGGGAGGGGTGTGGTGGTGGTGGTGGTGGTGGTAAAGGTAGTGGAAACGGGAGGAGGGTGGGGGGGGGGGGGGGGGGAGGGGGGGAGGACCGCGGACCATGTCCCCAGGCGGGTGTAAATCAGATTGTTGCATTGGAAGACGAAAGGTGGGAATCGGAGAGGAGGGAAGGAAGAAGAAGAATGAGGTGCAGGTGTGATTGGGAAAGGATGAAGAAGGTGGTGAAGGGGGACTCTGTGTGTGTGTGTGTGTGTGTGTGTGTGTGTGTGTGTGTGTGAGTGAGTCGAGTGTGTGTGTGTGTGTGTGTGTGTGTGTGTGTGTGTGTGTGTGAGTGCGTGCGTGTGTGCACAGGCGCGCGCGCAGTGAGCCAGTGAGACTAAAACTCAGCCGACATACGTACCTGAATGTAACTAAGGTAACTAATTCAACCTCCAGCGACCAACAACGCTTTTGGTCAAAAATTCGGAAAACGCAGCAGCTGCTCTCTCTCTCTCTCTCTCTCTCTCTCTCTCTCTCTCTGTGTCTCTCTCTCTCTCTGTCCGTGTACATAGACTCCGAGGTTTTGATGGCTCTCACTAGGGGGTGATTCGATTTACCCTGGGCTAGCTAGTTCTTTGAAGGAGGAGCGGTTGGGGGGGGGGGGGGTGGAGTCGGGAAGGGGGGGGGTGGAGCGGGCGCGGGGGGGGGTGGCAGCACTTAGGGGGTTTCGCCACTGATAGAAAAGAAAAAAGAACAGAAGAAGAAAAAAAAAAAAACAAGAGAAAGAGAAAATATGACGAGGGACGTTCCCCTTGGGGAAAATCGGGAAAAAAAGTGAGGGGTAATTAGGGCTTGGGTAGATACTGGATGAACCGCAGATGCAGGAATTGCTTGCGCGCCGCACGCCAAAAAAACTCACAGACACACACACACACCAGACAAGAAGAAAAAAAAGGAGAAGGGGGAGAAAGAAAATTTTTGTTGGGCGTGATGAAACCATTCTGCGGGAAGCTGGTTTGCCCAAAAAAAAAAAAAAAAAAAAAACCGAACTGAAATTGGTTTTAAAAACTTTTATTCAATAAAAAAAAATACAGAAGATTTCACTGTCATGCGACAACAGCACAACAACCCTACTTTACTGTCTGAAATACCTTTGAAAATATATTGGCAAAAATTCCCATTGACAATTACGTGCAAAAATATACCACTGAAAATTTTAACTCAAAAAAAAACCCACTAAAAATTTATGACGGCGACTTGGACCGGGGACGATATACGGGCGGCACATTAACTTTGACAATATACTAGGGCTACATTAACATTGAAAATATATGAGGGCGACATTAAACATTGACTTTTAACTCAGGGCGACATTAACTTTCAATCACTGGGGTACTTAACATTCAATTTGGGGGCGGCTACATAACATTGACAATATCTGGCGGCTACAAACATTGACAATTACGAGGGCTACAAAACATTGAAAATAACTGGCCGCTACTTTAAAATTGACGATATACTGCCTGCTTTAAATTACAATATACTGAGGGGCTACATTAACATTGAAAATATACTGAAGTCCTTAACTTTGAAAATAAATGGCCGCTATTTTTACATTGACAATATACGGCAGGCATTAACATTAAATTTTCGGGGGTTGACGGGGCCCAAAACCCTTTTTTTCTCTTTTTTTCACATTCTTCAAAAACGTTTTCTGAAATTCAGGTCTCGTTAAAAACATTTAATGAAAGTTTTTTTTTAAAAACGGGGGCATAACGCTTAAGATACTTTCCCCATGCATATGTTTAATCTTCACGAAGGGCTTTTTCCATGTTAATTAGAGAAATTTAAACCAGGCAAAGATAAGTATTTTGGACATTTTCTCCCCCAAATGACGGCCGAAAAAGGGCCGCAAATAATGGTTTCACTCCTAAAACGCAGCAAAATTACGCCAAACCCACTATTTTACCACCCTCTCTCCTAAACCATTTACAACACGACCCCCCCAACCATTTTTCTTTACAAATTCTTTTAAAAAACCACCGTTTTCCTTTCTCAAAGAATATTAGAAAAAAACGGGTTTTCGAGTAAACAATTTTTTGGCTCTTTCGTCCCTCGGAAAGAAGTTTTTAGGAAAGTTTTTGAGTGTACATTTGGGCTTTTTCTGCCCCTGGGGAAAAGAAGATTTGGGGAAACGGGGGTTTCGAGTAAAAAAAAATTTGGGCTCTTTCTGCTCTGGGAAAAATATCTAAAAGAAAATGTTTGGGGTGGATACAATTGACTCTTTTTGTCGCGGAAAGAGGTATTAAAAATCTGGTTTCGAAGATAAAATTTGGGCTCTTTTTTATATTTTAAAGTTGTGTAATTAAATTATATCAAATTTAAGTTGTTTTTAAAACCGCAAAAAACCAGGTATTTAGCGTCAAAACGGCTTTAAATCACTTTGCATTCTTTTTAAATCTAAATTTGGCAGTTTGTTTCAAAATGCACATGCTTTAAACAGGGGAAAAAAAATTAAATATGGTAAGCAACTTTAAAAACAACAGATCTCAGCACAGTTTGAATCCAAGAAAGGTTTTAGGGGACAGAGGGTGGATAGGGGGGGGGAGGAAGGGGAAAAAAGAAAGGGGTGGGGGTTGGGGGTGGGGGGGGGGGGGGGGGGGGACGGAAAAAACAGAAAGACCGACCCGACACATACATACACTCTTCCACTCTCTCTGTCACTCTCTCTTCTCCCTGTCCCCTTCTGTCTGTCTCCTCTTACTCTTTCTCAACACCCACATACACATACCCCCCGCCCCACACACTCACAACGCGCAGCACATGTAAACACACACACACAACGCACACACCACGCACGTACCACCGCGCTCCGCACACACATTTGTTTTTTAAAGAGCAAATGTAGATTCTTTATGAAAATCACACAAGACACACACACACACATGCCCCCACGTCCACACGCGTGCGGTACATCACACCACCCCTACACCACATACAATAATTTTGCACTTTTCCCATACTGCCATATCACATTGCATTACTCTAACTCGCTATGTGAACAGAATTAAAATTTGAAAAACGAACGAACGAACAACACAAAACACACAAAGCCACACACCACACACAACAAACACACCACAACACACACACACCCACACACACACACACAAAGACCACATCACGAAAACCAACAAAAAAAACACGTAATAACCACAGGAGACATGCCCAAATTTCAAAAAGGGAAAAACCCAAAAAACATTAAAAATAAAAAACCGTTTTATTCATTGTTGTTGTAAAACGTAAACCCCGACACACGAAAACATTTCAGCATAAACAAAAATGGATCCAAAGAATTTCTGATTAAATTATGCAAAAACCGTCCTATTTTTCTGTCCTGCCTGAACACTGACAGACTTAACGCACAAAAACAGATTTTTGGCTGTTTTTTTATGACCAGCGTAACAGTTGAAGGCAATGCCCCATGCACACACCCACCGTAAAACATAATTGCAAAACCACATTCAAACTTTTGGGTATTTATACAATTTTTTTTCAAAATATCAAACAGCAAAAAGAATTTAAAAATATGCCCCCAAACCCTTTAAAAAAGGGAAACTACACTGCAAAAGCGGGAAAGTGACTTTCAGCACATTTTTTCCCCATTTTGGATGCCCCCCTTAAACGTGTCTTGTCACTGTCGTTGAGCGGCTCGGCAGGGGGCTACACACAGGGGGAGGGCGACCTCAAAAAAGAAGATGCTCCTCTGGGATGATCCGGACGCAAGGAAAGCAGATCCTCTTTTTGCCTCCGAGATGGACATTTTCCTCTGATACCCGTGGAATATGGACTTTTCGTGTTGACCCGTTTCCAGAACAACCAACGAACGGTGATTAATTTCATCCTCAAACTGTATTTGAAAAACATGGGGTCTTCTCACTCATAAATGAAGCATTTGAGTTAGCCAGTTGACCCTTTTTTTCCAGAAACATCTTTTTGTGTTTCGCCCCTTGTTGGGGCAATCTTCTGAAGCAATCTATCTGTTGCTCAGCGTAAAAACCTGTAGGGGTTTTTCTACTCAATCCCCCAGCCACGGGGGGTGAGATGGTGGGGACTTCTTGGCGCGGGAAAATGGCAGAGTGCTGAGTCCACTCCATCTGGGTACCCTTTTTCAAAAATTTCTGTGTGATCTTCTTGATGCTGGGTTGCTTTTCAGAAGCTGTTTAAAAAGCTGTTGCCAGGTACTGATTGGGGTTTTCTGCCCCGCAACATTTGAATAGATCACGACCCTTCCCTGTATCGGCAATGGGGAGAGTAACGCCAGGCAATTTGCAATTTCACATGCACCGCCTTTCCTTCTTTTTGCCCCATTAAAAAAATGCCCCTTTCCCGTCTGATAAGGGTACGTGGTGAGGTTGTGAGACAGTTTTCTTTTATATAAGCTGACTGACAAGCCCGCGGGGGGCCTCCCCGGACAGCCCGGGTCACACAGCACTTCTTTATGGTTTTTCTTAGCGCCTGTTTGCACATTTTTTCTTTTCGGGCCAGCTCTTGCTGAATGTGTTTTGCGTACAACTCTGTTCTTCTCGTCACTTCCTTGCTTTGTTTAGTTTGTACAGTGCATCAGCACATGACCTTTTTGGGGTGTGAAACCTAAGTTGAAAATCTTCTTTGAAAAATCGTATTTTCTTTTGACACTGTGTTTGTCCTTCCCTTACATTCATTTTTTTAAATTCAAACATTTTTTTCACATTTAAAAATTAATTTGAAAAAAGGGGTATTTTTTTGTGTGTCTTTGCGTGTGTAATGAATTCACAAAGAAAAGACCGATTGTGCCTTGGCTTGCTTGATCTGCTCTTTGTGTTTTGTGTTGGACTTTTCTTTTTTCTTTCCCATCCCCTCCTTTGAAAATCCAGTTCGTTCTCTGAAGAGCGGGTCAAGATATGCTTCACTGACAGACAGGGGGGCCAAAAAGAATTTTTTGCCACCGAAACGCTCCCCCCTTTTTTAAAAAAAAACTTTTGGACTTTTTCTGGTCTTTGGCATTGGATTGTTTCCTCACCGAAAATTTTTTGGGTCTTCTTTTTTTCCCAACATTGCAGAAAAATAAAAAAATTTTCTGTTTTCCATTGTCACCCATGCGTAAAACGCCTAAAAATGCCTTGTCGTTTAAATCGATACCTGTTGCTTTTGAAACGACACGCGAACACCCAACAGCTTTGTTCCCTTTTACGGGAACTTTTTCCTGCTCTGAGATTTTCTTTTCCGGGCGCAATTTTTTTCTGATTTTTTTTTTTCCATCATTTGGGCTTTGACATCTTTTTTCCCCCAACTTCTTTTTAGGGGTGTGACAAACTTGCCCTGTTTTTTTGGTGCGATCTTGGAGTTGAATGAAAAGGTGTTGGGGGTTGTTCTTCACATCACGCTGATCGGAGTTGCGGGGGAAATTGAAGAAGATTTTTCATCAAACACAGCACTGCTGGTGTCTCGTTTCTTTCTTCAATAAGCTGCCTGCTTTTTGAGGGCCCTGTGCGAGCTATCGGTACTTTGTGGGGGCAAAGGGATGGGAAAAACTGCGTCAAATTTTGGCCCGTGTTTCCAGGGGGAAAGCATGATCGCTCTTTTATCAATGGTGCATCTGGGTGGGCAAAGTTTCATAAATTTAGCAGTTGCTCAGAAAAAGACGATGGGTTTTTTTTTCTGACCAGTCACCCCCGCTTTTTGGGGGCAAGTCCAGCCTTACTCCATACACCCGGAGTTCGTGCTGTTAAAATTAGAAAGTACCCTAGATACGTTCATTTTTTAAAAACCATCCGTTCCCCCAAAAAAGATTAAGAAGAAAATTTGTCCTCCAGAAAGTTGCCAAATTTTTCTCGATCGGGGCACTATGCCAGATGCTTGGGGGCTGACTCAAAAGAAACAATTCCCCCCCGGGGGAGCTTTTAAACTTGCAGACCCGGCAACAGGGGGTTTTGGAGTTGCTTTTTTTGTTCGGCCCCTTTTTTCTGCCGTTTTCTCTAAATCCTTCAGTTATACCCTTTTTTCCACTTCCACTTGTCGGTTTTCTGGACCCGCTTTCTTTTTTCTTTGCTCCTTTTAGTGACATCAAAGGAAATTGTCACTGCTTTCCCTGTGGATGACAGAGAATAATAGTGTGGGGAACAGGGGGGGCAAAGTCAGGGTCCTTGTGGTGTTGTCTTCCGATGTTAACTCGGGGTTTTTTTCCATCTGTCTTTGTAAAGTTCCCGATTGATTGGACCAACCTGAATTTCGAGTCAGATCCTGCTTTCCGGCAAGAACCTCATTGGTCGCAGTGGGGCATTGTCAAAGGGACCTTTCGGGGGCATCTGGACAGCTCCGCTGTAAAAATGTGGCCCCTTCTGATCCCCTCTGAACCCTCCAGGGCCTTCACCTCAGCTTTTGTGGCCGTCAAAGATGGGCCCTATTTTGGGGGACTTAATGGCGCCTCAGGGAGCCTTTACATCAAAAGTCTTGTGGTTTTCGGAGTTGGCAGGTTAATGAGGTCAGTTTCATCAGTATCATCTTCTGTGGTCGTCCATTCTGAAAATGAAACCCATTCTGTTTACAACACACCCATCATAAAGTGCCCCCTTTTCTTTTTTCTAAGAAACAAAAAGGGCAAATTTCCCATTAAAATAATAAAAAATTATACTGTACAAATTTCATGTGGATGTCTCGTGTATCATGAAATCATTATTACAGGGATAAAAATGTCGCGCGGCGCGCAGGGGTGATGTGTGTGTGTGTGTGGTGTGGTGTGGGGTGTGTGGTGTGTGTGTGTGTGTGTGTGTGTGGTGGCGGTGTTTTTGGGGTGTGGGGTGTGGTGTTGTGGTGTAGTGCATGCTTTAATCGTGGCCAGTATGGGGAAAAATTTTAAAAGATAAAATTTGAAATAGGGAGCAAACTAAGATAGACAAAAGAAGAGTTATTTCACAGTATGAGATTGATTGTTTGAGTATGTGTGTGTATCGTGCGTGGTGAAGAAGAAGCAGAAGAAAAGAAAAAGGAGAAGAAAAAGTATAAAGAAGAAGGGAAGAAGAAGAAAAAGAATTTATATTTAGGGGACTACAGGGGGAAAAATTTAGCTAGTATGTTTGTAAATAGCGACCACACACACGCAACGACGAAAGCCGCACGCAGAGGGGACGCACCAACACCCACACACACACAAACAAACACACACACCACACAACAACACACACACCACGGCGTGAGACACATAATCCCACAAAACATAATTATTGCATATTCTACACACATCCGAAAAAAACACATAGATATTTTCCCCTTTCACACAAACACACTGCACACGAGTACACCTACAACGCAGATCACATGCACACACGCACCAGACCCCACGCGCCCACGAGCAGAGAAAAAGAAAACAAGAAGACACACACATACAAAACACACATACACCACACACACTAAATATACAAACCCCCCCGCACGGGACGCACACAAAACCGTGGGCGGCGGGCGCGCACACACCCAAAACACCACACCACAACACCCCCACACACACACACACCAAAACCCCAGAAACCCCAATACTTTAATATTGATCACACGCTAAATGGATTACCCCCTGCTTGCCTACAGTCATCAAAGCAACTACTTAGTTGGCATTTTTTATTAAAAAACAACAAAATTTACCCGAATAATTGAAATGTAAAATGAAAAAAAATCACCGGAAAACTGCTGTCTCGTTTTTTTCGTGAAAAACTTCGGCACAATTTCTTGTAAAACTTAAAGAAGTGACCATGTGCTGGAAGGGAAAGTATGAGTGCTTTTGTTTTCACCAGTTCAGCGGATGTGTGGGTGGGGTTTAAGAAAATCTTTTAACATCTACGGGCTGCAAGTCCCGCTTACCAACGTGCCATGGAGGCCACTTTAAACGCCCTTCCCAAGCAAAATGTAAATAACCGAAGGGAAAAATAGATCTGTGCTTGATTTATTCGGCAGAAGGGTGCTGAAAAATTAACGCAAGTTGGGGGGGGAGAGTCGGGAGTGGAGTTTCGACCATCGGGACGACAAAACAAAGAGTTGCTGACAGCGACTGCAGATTTCTCAAGATAAGGGTTTGGCTGTCGCAAACGGTCAGAAAAGCGGGTCTTCAGAAGTAAAATAGGGAACAAACTTTGGTTTTTGGCATCTTTTTTTCTGGTTGTTCTTGTAAACTTGTTTTTCCGGTTTTTAAAAAATAAAACAAAAAATATTGATTTTCTTTCAAAGGGGCTAAAGTTTTTATGAAAGACACACTTTTCTGTTCAACCAAAAAAAAAATGTCAAAAAACACCAAAATTCAAAATACTGGTTTCGGCAGTCAACCCGATATATGATGGCACAATAACATTGACAAAATACTACGGCGTTAACTTTACAATATACTGACGCGACTTAAAAATTTACAAATATGACGGCGACATTAAACATTGACAATATACTCACGGGACATTTTCATTCAATCTATGGGGCTACATTAACATTCAAAACTGCTGGCGGTACATAAAAATTGACAAAAATGGGGGCCCTTAACATTGACAAATCTGGCCGCTACATTAACACGACAAAAACACACGGTGGCGGCGACATTAAAATTCAATCACTGGCGGCTACTTAACATTTAAAACCCGGCGGCTACATTAAAATTACAATATATTGGCCTACATACATTTACAGTAACCCCACATTTTACCACAAAATCAGGGTTTTTTTTTTTAAAGGAACATCAAAAAAAACAACAAAAAAAAAAAAAGAAATAAAAAGGAAAAGAAAATGGGACGGGGGGGAAAACAACGCATCTCAACAAGAAGATGCCAACAAGTACAAACAAGGAGAGAATCCAGTAAAAAAAAACAACAACAAAAAAAAAACAAAAAAACAAACAAAAAAAAAGTAAAGTAATTTAGAGGAAACCATGTTTTCCCTAAATACTACGTTTAAATCATACGAGGTATTCAATTTAGATCAAAGGGGCCCCCCCCCCCCCCCCCCCCCCCCCCCCCCTTTTTTTTTTTTATTTTCCCTTTTTTTTTCCTCTCTCTAAAACTGCAATGACAGAACAGCTACAAAAGAATGAAAACGGTATCAAAGCATGTCCCAAAAAAAATACGCAGCGTCAACCACCCAAATCAAGGTCAAAAAAAAAAAAAGCTCAGTCTGCATGAAAGAAAGGGGAAACTCAGACCCTCAAGTGGTTTTCTTCCCATTTGGTCTACTCCCATTTCGCCCACTAGAAAAATTTTGGGGGGGAAAAATTGGCCTAACGGCCTTTTGTTTTATTCTCCCCTCTCGGTTCGCCCTTCCTAAACTAAAACCATCGATTCTGCTTTTTGGGGTAACGGGACACTGGGTTACCCCAGGGGGGACCCTTTCATATGGGCATTGGGAAAAAGACAAAGGGGATAAGAACGAAATGGGGGGTGACGAATGGGATAACCAAAGGGTGTACGCAAGATGGGGTAAATATCAATTTTGATGTTCGCAAATTTTGCCCTTGTTTTTTTTGGACCCCCTTAGGGTTTTCGTAACGAACGGAAGTGTAGGGTGTGAGCGATCACACAGTAGCAGGGGCCGCGCGCACACACACAAAACCCACACACACACACACACAACACACCACTTTGCTTTCTCATTCCCAAGAGTCATAATCATTAAAAAATGATCATGTCCAGCTCGCAAATTTTGTTTAAATACACATTTTTCCCTAAGAAAAAAAAAGAAAGGAGAATAAAACGGGAAAAAGAAAAAAAGAAAGAAGACCAACTTTACAAAACAAAAACAAAACCCATACACAGAGGGGAAGAGAGAAGGGGAGAGAGAGAGAGAGAAGAGAAGAGATTTAAAAACACAAATCAAAAAAATTAAATCATGCAAGAGAGAGAGAGAGAAGAAGAGCAGACAGACGAGAGGAAAAACAAGAAAACAAGAGAGGGGAAAAGAAAGGGGGGGGGGGAGAGAGAAAAAGGAGAGAACGGAGGGCGAAGAAAGGGTGTATACACCGGGCAGCGAACACACCGACGAAAAGACAAACGCACACGGGGCAGGGCGTTTACCCCAGCAAACAATCAACCACCCCCACGACGACCCCCACCCCCCGCCCCCCCCCCCCCCCCCCCCCCCCCCCCCCCCCCCCCCCCACCCCCCCCCTTCCCCCTCCCCTCCCAAAAACACATCCCCTTCCCTCCCCCCCCCCCCCATCCCCCCACCTACCTTACCTTCCTCCTCCTCCCCCCTCTTCCCCCCCTTTTTTTTTTCCAAACCCCCCCCACCCCCCCCACCTCCCTTTTTTTTTCCCCCCCCCCCCCCCCTACCACCCCCACCCCCACCCCAGCCCACCCCACCTTACTACCCCACTTCCCCTAGACTGGTGTAACCAATCAATACGGTTCTGAGTCCGCCCGCCCGCCCGCCCGCCTGCCCGCGCGGGCGGACGGACTTCGCGTGTACCCCCCCCCCCCCCCCCCCCCCCCCCATGCTGGCTTCCTGCCCAATCAATAGCCGCGTAACAAACCCTCCCAGAGCACGTGCATCGCCTTCTCTACCTCCCCCTTCCCCACCCCCTCCCCACCCCCTTCACCCGTCTCTTACCTCATCATACCCCGCCCACAGGTAAGTGACATCAGCGCCTTTGAAATCCGACTCGCACAGCTCCATCGTGAATCAGAAGAGGAAGAGAACGACGGCGATGACGACGATGACGAAGACGACGACGACGACGAAGATGAGGAAGAGGTAAGGAGGAGTTGGTGAGAGACACACACGTGCACACACAACACACACACAGAGCCGACGACGAAACAGTCGCAGCAGAAGCAGCAGCAGAAGAAGACGACGAAGCAGAAGAAGCACCTTCGAGTCCACCTGAATCCTCCCCCCTCCAAGGAATCAACTCTTCTGGTTCCGGCGCCTTGTTGTTGTTGTTGTGCACGAGTTTATGGCTATTATTATTTCCGGTGGGTGGGGTGGGTGGGGTGAAGATGGGACAGGGAGGGAGAGGGAGAGGAGAGAGGAGCGAGGGAGGGAGCGGCCACACACTGACGTTAAGTTGAAGGTGAAGGTGGTATGTGTGTGTGTTGGGGGTGGGTGGGGGGTGGGGTGAAGGAATGAAAGACTCGGATGAAAATGGAAGGATGGGGTGTGGGTAGGAGACACAGTAAACAGAGAAAAAAAAGAAAAGAAAAAAAAAAAAAGAAAGAAGACACACCACCACCGCAAATCTGAGACTCAATAATAAGTCAGTCACACAAGTTTTCGTTCTTTAGTAGTAGACAAAGCCTTCCCCTCAGGGGAAAAAAAAAAAAAATAGGCAGAGCAACGAAGAACTGGCAGAAAGCAGGCGAAAGGTAAAAGTCCAAGTCCCTTTCCCTGGGACCAAACTGCAAGCAGGCAAGGGCGGCCCTCCTCCTCCTCCCCCTCCCCCCCTAAAGCCTTCACCACCACCACCACCACCCCGGGTGACACGCGCGTGGGGCGAACTAATTACGGGATGCTGGCTCCTCCGCTACCTTAATTGTCTCTCTCCTTCGATTCTCTTTGATCTCTCCTCCGCTGTCGCTGATGCTCAGGCCGCCAGGGGGTCACAGGACAGAGATGGAAGGAAAGAAAGAAAGAGAGCCAGGGGAGAGAGAGAGAGAGAGAGAGAGAGAGAGCAAGAGCTCGCTCGCTCGCTCGCTCGTCCACTGGGCGCAAGTCCATAAAACAGAAGACGAAACTGGAAGTAAACGAGTTTGTCTCTTTTTCCGTCTCCCCTCTCCCTCTCCCTCTCTCTCTCCCTTCCTCTAACGGTTCGGGAGGATGGCGTGTGCGTCTCTTTCAGCAAGCCGGGGCTATTTTCTTTCTCCTCCCTACCTCTGTCCTCTCTATTCCTGGAAGCAATAAACTCGATCTCTGCTAGCTAGCTAGCTAGCTTGCTTTGCTTGCTGGCTGGCTTCTTGAGCCTCTCTCTCTCCTCTCTCTCTCTCCTCTTCTCTTCTCGTTTCTGTGTGTGTGTGTGGTCGTCAGAGCGCCAGGGTTTGCCTTGTTAAACGGATGACCAAGGAAGATCAAAAACGAGTTGCCGGACTTGATCTCGCTCTCGGAGTCTTTGTCCCGGGAAGGTCCATTATCAGTGTCCAATCAGAAGACGCCGACGACAACGGAGCAGAAGTCACTGTTCATTGTTCCAAAAAAAAAAAGAAAAAAAAAAAGAAATAAACAATGAAGAGGGGGGGGGGGGGGGGGGGGGGGGGGGGGGGGGGGGGGGGGGGGGGGGGGGGGGGGGGGGAGGAGGAAAAAAGGAGAAAAAGAAAAAGAAGAGAGAACAAAAAGGAGATGCTCGTTAGCTTTCGCTGTTCTCTCTCTCTCTCTCTCTCTCTCTCTCTCTCTCTCTCTCTCTCTCTCTCTCTCTCCTCTCTCTCTCTCTCTCTCTCTCTTCTCCCCCCCCCTCTCTCTCTATCTCTCTTTTCCAGTCTCTGCGAGCTAAAAATAAGACTGTGATTACACAGGTAGCAATACCTGCTATCATACAGGTAGCAATACCTGCTATCATACAGGTAGCAATACCTGCTATTATACAGCTAACAATACCTGCTATTATACAGCTAACAATACCTGCTATTACACAGGTAGCAATACCTGCTATTGTACAGCTAACAATACCTGCTATTATACAGCTAACAATACCTGCTATTACACAGGTAGCAATACCTGCTATTGTACAGCTAACAATACCTGCTATTATGCAGCTAACAATACCTGCTATTATACAGCTAACAATACCTGCTATTATACAGCTAACAATACCTGCTATTATACAGCTAAAATACCTGCTATTACACAGGTGGCAATACCTGCCATTATACATGGAGCAATACCTGCCACTCTACAGGTAGCAATACCTGCTATTATACAGGTAGCAATACCTGCTATTTTACAGGTAGCAATACCTGCCATTATACAGGTAGCAATACCTGCTATTACACAAGTAAGACTATCTGCTATTATACGGGCAGCAATACCTGCTATTATACAGGTAGCAATACCTGCTACTATACAGGTAGCAAAACTGCCATTGTACAGATAGCAATACCTGCTATCATACATGTAGCAATACCTGTTATTACACAGGTAGCAATGCCTGCTATTATACAGGTAGCAATACTGCTATTGTGCAGACAGCAATACCTGCTATCATACAGGTAGCAATACTGCTATTGTACAGATAGCAATACCTGCTATCATACAGTAGCAATACCTGTTGTTACACAGGTAGCAACGCCTGCTATCATACAGGCAGCTGCTATCATACCGTAGCAAGACCTCTCATCATACTGCCAACACCACCTGCTAATACACAGGTAGCAATACCGGCAATTCTACAGTTAGCAGTACCTGCTAGCTGTGAATCACATAGGCAGTCCACGCGGTCCTCACCTCTTTCGTGTTTTATTCAGACTGAATTGTACATTGACAAAACGGAGCGATATACAAGCAAACGTGCATCCCACACTTCCATGTCAGGGCATTTGCTTTCCAGTGTAGTTTATCTTACACATCTATCAAAGATCCTTAGCGAATGTGACCTTCTATTTTGACTTCCATTATTTCTCAAAGCATCGATGTCAACGGGAAGAATGCCACGCTTCCATGCTATGGTTTTCCAACTGTTCCCTACTGTTAGTTTTTTGAAATTCATTGATTCTACTTATCCGCCTGTACTTACTTCGACTCCCAAATGGAAACAGATTAAAAACCCGTTCAAACAGCGGGACTGTACTTCAAATAATATTTCATTCACTAAACGTTTTATTCATTCATTACTGTTGATGGTGCGTGTGACTGGGAGAACAGAACAGGGACTGCTTTACATACTTATACACTGAACTATATACACGGAGATGTTTTGAAATCGATTGATCCCCCCCCCCCCCCCCCCCCCCCCCCGTGATCAATTTAAAAGAATATTCAAAGAAAATAATTACAACAGAATTTCTCCCTAAACCAAACGTGAGCATCACGTTTCAAAGATTTCAATGGCGTTCAATCGTAACTCACCAGTCGCTATCTCTCGGTCCTTTTTTTTTTTTTTTTCGCTAACTTCCACAATCTATTTCTTAGGCCCATTTTGCGCCCAATGTAAGAAGTGACTGATCGTTCGTTCTTCGTTACAATGTCCTGAATGTTGTTCTTCTTGCCTGAAGAAGAACGAAGTGGTTGAAATGCGTCGTGTTTTGTCTTGTCATTTGTTTGTGTCGTTTTTTCCGGCGGAAAATGACATTGTTTTTTGTTTTTTTTTGTTTTTTTTTATTTTTTTTTTTTTAACTTGATTCTTACGTTTAACAATTTAATCATCTACAAAGTGTAGACTGACATAGAAGGTAATGCGTGCCCGTCATGCTCCAGTTCTTTTAAACCTTGTGTTGCCATGACGTCATTTTTTTTTTCTTTCTTCTTTCTTTCTTCTGGCTGCGTGAGTTCTTCTGGAAAATTTCTGGTCATGATTTAAAGTGGGAACAGATGAATGTCCGTCTCCTTCTGTTCCTAGGTACGTGACTTAATCTTGTCAATCAGCTTTCTTCTTCTTCTTCTTCTTCTTCTTCTTCAGGGAAATGTTTTAAGTCATGAACTGACTAGACAGAAAGGTATGGTGTTTTGACTCCCCTCGGTTTCTTTATATTTAGTCTTTTTCGCCTGTCTGTTTTTTTTTTTTTTTTTTCATGATGACCGTTCTCATGGATTCGGTAGAAATTCAAGGGTGTGGCTATGTTACTTTCTGTTTCTTTGTCCTCATTTTGTCTTCTTTCTCTTTTACGGAGTATTAACTGTCATGCATTAAGTAGGAATTTGTTCTCTCTCTCTCTCTCTCTCTCTCTCTCTCTCTCTCTCTCTCCTCTCTCTCTCTCTCTCTCTCTCTCTCTGTCTGTCTGTCTGAATGCACATCTACGTAGATGGCTCGTACATTTGTGCGTTTATTTGTTTCCCTCCCTCCCAACTCATACCACCCCCCTTGCTACCACACCCACCCTCCTCCTCCTCCTCGAAATAAATTTTGTTTCCTATGTCTATTCAAGCTTTAGAAACAACCCCCTTTTTTGCGTATGCTGCTGGGACCTGTAGTATATCAAGAAAAGTCCACTAAGCAGGTAAGGTATCAGCCTTCCAAAATCATCAACCCTTGCGAAGCATCGGCTCTCGAACTCTCTGTTCACTTCTTCTCTTTTCTCTCTCCACCTTCTTGTTCGTTTTCTTCCCTTCATTCTCCCTCCTTTTCTTTCCTTTCTTGTTTTTTTTTCTTTCCCCATTCCTTTCTTTCATTTCTAACCCTTTTCCCTTCCTTCTTTCCCTCGATTTCTTTCTTTCCTTCTTCCGTCCATTTCTTCTCCCCTGCTACTCCTACCCCCACCCCCCCTTTCCCTTTTCCTTCTTTCACCCCCCTTTCATCTTTCCTTCTTTCTTCCTTCCTTTCATTCTTTCCTTCTTTCTTCCTTCCTTTCATTCTTTCCTTCTTTCTTCCTTCCTTTCATTCTTTCCTTCTTTCCTTTCATTCTTTCCTTCTTTCTTCCTTCCTTTCATTCTTTCCTTCTTTCTTCCTTCCTTTCATTCTTTCTTTCTTTCTTCCTTCCTTTCATTCTTTCCTTCTTTCTTCCTTCCTTTCCTTCTTTCCTTCCTTTCCTTCTTTCCTTCTTTCTTCCTTCCTTTCCTTCTTTCTT
>JAFLJL010000956.1:27500-32500 GCA_018398815.1 Conus ventricosus
TGTTGTTGTTTTTAAAGTGCAGACATCATTCAAAAGTGGCAGTAACATTTTCAGTAAGACCGGAGTAAAATGTGCGTGGTCGTAGGTTTGTGAACTCTCTCTCTCTTTTCCTCTCTCTCTCTCTCTCTCTCTCTCTCTCTCTCTCTCTCTCTCTCTCTCTCTCTCCTTCTCCACCCCCCCCCCACCACAGGTACGCACGCACGCACGCGCGCGCGCGCACACACACACACACACACACAGTAGATAGATAGACAGATAGATATATACATAGATAAACAGGTAGGCAGACAGATAGATATCTAGATAGATATAGATATATTCCATCCCTGCCCCAAGACTATTCCTTTAAACATGGCCGTGGCCTTTATGAGTAAACCATACTTTTTGCTGTCGCTGTCCTCTTACGTGTTCTGTTTTTCCCTCTCCCAGTTCCGAAACGACCCCCCCCCCCCCCCCCCCCACCCCCCTAACGCTCGACCACACTGAAAGTAGTCAGGGAACGAATGTCGTTTGTCGTCGAAATCGATCATTTCAGTGCCTTTTTCTGGTCGTTGTTGTGATCGCTGCTGGAACGTTTTTAGTTGTTGATGCTGGTGTGACTGTTAGGTACGCTGCGGGGCAGTGTATACATTGTTGTTGCGGTTAGTTTGGGCTCGTTGTCTCTCTGGCCCTGCCGTCGCCCGTCACCTGATGCGGGTGATTCTTTCCGCCATCCCCCCCGTCCCCCCCCCCCCCCCACCCCCCGCCCCTTCAAGTTCTGAGTGCTAGTCGTTATTTCAAGCTCCGGTTATTATTATCATCGCTTTAAAGGAGAATCGACCGCCTAAATGTCAGAGTGCGTCTTGGGGAATACTCGCGCTTGCCAACGACGGGCGGCGAAGAGACCTACATACGAAGGAACAGCGCTGCCTGCAACAAACAGTCTTGCGCAAAAAACAAAAACAAAAAAAAACAAAAAAACAAAAAACAACAGTTGCACAAACGACTCTGGGTTGCCCTCCCCTTTCCTTCCCCCCCCCCCCCCCCCCCCACCCCTCTTCCACCAGCAACGAGATTCACCGTGGACTATCCAGGCGTTCCAATAGCTAACAAGCGCTATTTCATACTGGCCATTAAATGTAATTACGTACACGGTTATTAAAAAAAAAAAAAAAAAATCAATGACAGACCTGACTGTAGAGCCTGCCACGTACGGGATCAACTCATGCGGAACCCCAACGCTTACGAACTGTAGTTTAATCACGTGTGATATGTGTTATTTCATACCGCCATCGAAATCTAAATACGTACACGATTATGAAATCAATGACAGGCCTAACTGTAGAGCTTAGAGTACGGGGTCAAACCACGCGGAACCTCAACGCTCACGCGAACTGTAGTGTCGTCATTTTTTGTTGTCCAGAGTGCAGTGTATCCTGCCTGAAGAAGACCTATGAGGTCGAAACGCGTCGTCTTTCGTCTTGTAATTCGTTGAACATGTTTCGCGGATTCATGACATAATCTTTTTTTTAAGATTTGTAGTTTATCAGTTTGTTTATACATGTTGTTGTCGTTGTTGTTGTTGTTAAGGTGGAGCCGAGTACCTAAGGCCTAATCAGTGACATTGACAGTAAAAGATGAAATACTAACTGACATCAGCAACAACAAAAAAGCCTCGCACTAGCTGGGTAGAATACACTCAATCCACGACCACTCAAAAAAAAAAAAAAAAAAAAAAAAAAAAAGGAAATCCACCACAGTCGCTAAAACGCCCGACAACTAACGATTCCCAGCAGTTTACATGAACTCCGAACAACGGTCATACACGTCTGCTAGCGGCCACAGACACACGGGTCTTTCAAGTGAACAATTCCATCACAGCCCTACAACTGTAGACCGTCAGAGCGCCGGGACGAAGCGTCTGGGAAAATCCTGCGCCACAGGTAGAGGAGGTGCTGAACCCTGAACAGTCCTTCGTGTACCGATCCGGGACTCCTCGCTCGGCCTCCGGATGTACGTTCCACTGTACCCCCCCCCCCCCCCCCCCCCCCCCCCCCCCCCCCGTGTCATCCAGAGGCGGACTGACGACTGAGAGCGACGCCATTCTGGGTCATTCTTTGGTTTGGTTCACTCCCTGCTTCATCGCCCCCCCCCCCCTCCCTTCCCACCTCCTACCCCACCTGCCTTCCTAACCCCAACTCATCTAATATTCTAGGAATCAAAATAAAATTAAAGGGGAAAAAAATGGATCAAGATACCCGTCGTCATGTACCATTAGCTCATTTTCGGTTTATTAAAAAAAAATAAAAAATTAAAGAAAAATTCCGGGGTGAAAAGCAGATCAACTAACGCTGTAGAATTGACTGAAAAATGAGTATGAAAACCATAACGGATAAACTACAACAGCAGATACGTATTACCACCAATACTGACAATGCTTCATACCTTATAAGATTTTTCGTTCCTAAATCTTACCAGTTTAACACCAAAAACCCACGGAGATCGAAGACTACCTGATTAGAGCCACTGATGCCCAGACGGCCTCACTCATTACCGGGCACTGAATGTTCTGATGGTTGTTTGCAACTCGAAACCATTCCTTTCCCTCTGTGGACGTCTTCTTGAGTGACCTATAAAATAGACTTCCGCTCAACGCGACCATTGAAAACAGACTTCCGTTTTCCCCCACGAATAACCAACCAACCTTACGTATGACACACCGTTCACGTTTCTGACATAACAACCACCAACACCGATACTAGTTTTGTTTTGTTTTCTTTGGGCCTTATACAGGTGATTTCTTGTCCGTTCTTGAGAGAGAGAGAGAGAGAGAGCGAGAGAGAGAGAGAGAGCGAGAGAGAGAGAGAGAGAGAGAGAGAGAGAGAGAGAGAGAGAGAGAGAGAGAGAGAGAGAGAGAGAGAGAGAGAGAGAGACACGGGATGAGGGTGCGTCCAACTAATTCCAATAAACTCCCAATCAGAGGATTTTCCGCTTGTCTGCACGCCACTCATATTTCATATCAATACCTAATTCTTTACATCGATTGCTGGGAGTTCATATTAATTATCTCCCTTTCTTTGTTTCTATCCCCCCCCCCCCCCCCCCCCCCTCCCCCTCTTTTCGTTTCTTTTTTGTTTGTTTGTTTGTTTGCTTGCTTCTTCTTTTTGTGTAAATCCCTTAAAATCCTGTATTGCTTATTTGTTGTTTTCATTGGTCCGTTTCTGTTTATCCTCTCCTCTCTCCTCTCTCTCTCTCTCTCTCTCTCTCCTCTCTCTCTCTCTCTCTCTCTCTCTCTCTCTCTCTCTCCCCTCCCCTCTCTCTCTCTCTCTCTTTGTCTGTCTCTGTCCGTCTCTCTCCGCTTTATTTAGTTCATTGTTGTTTGCTTAAGACGAAACCCAGTTTCACACAGACTATATGCACCCAATGATTCATAACATTTATTGATTTCTCCCTCCGTTCTGTGCATGGCGTTGGCAGCTATTGCACAGGGAGTGTGTTTCTTTTTTCTGATATTAATCTATTTATTTATTTATTCTTATTTACTTATCTTAATGAACTTACTTGTTTACTCATTCATTTATGTATCATTCATCCCTATCTGTTTGTCATTCAAGCCCTTATCTATTTCTCTTAAGAGTACATTTTTTTTTCAAAATTGGTTTATTTATTTATTTATTTATTTATTTATTTATCGATTTATTTATTTATTTATCGCTGATTCTGGAAGGGAAACCATAGCATCTCTTTGTTCTCTGTGGCATAACGAATTTATATATATATATATATATATATATATATATATATATATATATATACATATATATATATATATATATATATATAATATATATATATATATATATATATATATATAATAAAAGAACATATGAGTCAATACATACATAAACAAATAATCAAAGCGATAGGAATCATCACCTTTAACGACAATGTACTTACAAAGAAGACCACGAAATAAATGAACAAATATACAAAAATCACTATATATATATATATATATATATATATATATATATATAATATAATATATAATATATATATATATACCTTTACCTATACCTATAACAATACTACTACTACTACTACTACTACTACTACTACTAATAATAATAACAACGACACAACACTAATAAATAAATAAATATCTACGGAAACACGAAGCAAGATCCAACCTCTGAGCACGAACACGATTCTCCGTCGCAAACAAACACTGTCACACCCGCGCGAGTACAACGAAGACACCAACTCTTGCAAAGAGGTCCACCGATGAGGACTGAAGACTTTGATGAGGATGAGTGAGGAGGATGAGGAGGATGACAATTTAATCAACCCCTCACCGATCAGCTCCCCCCTCCCCCCTCTTCCTTACTTTTCCACCAAGGATCCCCGCAACGACAACACCTTCATCGAGTTACTCGAGCAGAATTTGAAAAAAAAAAAAAAAAAAAAAAAATCGACGACGATACTCGACGAAAGATGACGACGAAGATGGAAAGAAAGGAGAAGAAACCTCTTCTTCTTCTTCTTCTTCTCAGACGTGGTGGTGGTGGTGGTGTCGGTGGCGGCGGCGGTGACTGGTTGTAGACGACGATGGCTGACTTTGTTCATGGCAGACCGACACGAGCAGACAACGGTGATGACGACCACGATGCTGTTGACCAAGACCGCCGGCGCTACGTTCTCCTAGAGAAGGTCGGGTTCAGAGGACACGGCTAGGACTGGCCGCAAGCTACGACCAGGTTTTATGGCTGGCAACAGGTCAAAAAAGAAAAAAAAAAGAAAAATGAAGGGGAAAAAAAACAAACCGAAGACACTCCTACAAACACACAGACACTGCAACAACTACCACAACGAACGCCATCTTCTTCGATCAGATGCCAACACTTTCAACTCTTCAAAGTCTGACCGGCAGAGAAGAAGAAGAAGAAGAAGAAGAAGGACTAGAAAGAAGTATTGAAGCCGAAGAAGGAGACCAGAGCTGTGTTGACAGAAGTGTATGTATG
>JAFLJL010000956.1:52500-54742 GCA_018398815.1 Conus ventricosus
CCTTCTCTCTCCTCCTTTTTCCCCCTCTCTCTCTCTTTCCCTCCATCCCGCCTTTTTCTCTCCCTCCCCTCCGCCCCCCCCCTTTCTTCTCTGTCTCGCCCCCCCCCCCCCCTCTCTCCTTCCCTTTTCTGAAAGTCATTTTCCCTCCCTCCTTCCCTCCCTCTATCTCTTCCCCTTCTTTCCCCTGTCGCCTTCCTTTCACTCCCCCTCCCCCCCCCCCTCTCTCTCCCCTCTCTCTCTCTCTCCCCTCCCTGTTGGTGTTTGGGTTCCTCTCTCTCTCTCTCTCTCTTCCTCTCTCCCTCTCCCCTCCCTCCCTCTCTCTCTCTCTGTCTCTCTCTCTCTGCTCTCTCTTTCTGTGTGCCCTCTTCCTGTCTCTCTCTTGTCTCTCTCTCTTGTCTCTCTGTGGTGTCCCCTCTCCCCGCTCCTATCACCCCCACCTGGCTCGTCTTTCCATCGGAAACCCCCGACTTCTCTCCCTTTCATTTTTAGCGTGTCCGCAGAAAACAAGGGGGGTGTGTGTGTGTTGTGTGGGGTGGTGGGTGTGTGTGTGGTGTGTGTGTGTGTGGCGTGCGGCGACGTGTGTGTGTGTGTGGGGTGCGTCTGGCGTGCGTGGTGCCGGGTGTTTCGAGCGCGCGCGCCGTTTTGTTGTGTGTATGTGTGCACCGTGTGTGTGTGTGTGGTGTGTTTGTGTGGTGTGGGTGTTGTGTGGGGTGCACGCGTGGTGGTGGGGGGTGTGGAGTAGGGTCGGGGAGGTGGAGGGGGGGAACAGGGGGAGGCAAAAACCACCACTCCGTACAAAAAGAAGAAAGCGCTTCTTCTTTTTTCAACTATCCCTCTCCAAACACACGAGTTTACCCCACGCCCCCCCCCCCCCCAACCCCCTCGCCTCCCCATTGCCTTCCCCCCAAAACCACACACACAACACAACACAACACACACAACACCCCATCCCTTTCCTACCATCTACGTATTCTTGAAACCGAAAGCAAAAAGGGGCGGGGTGGAAAAAAGGGTATAGGTTTTGATTGAAAAGGCCGACTGCGTGAACAGACAGACAGAAGCGGCTCTGCTCAGCTTCTCCCTGTCTCTTTCCACACCCCCACCCACCACACAACACACACACACAACCCAATAACACAACCCCCACCCAAACAAACAATATAACACCGGCACGCGGGAGACAACAACCACACTGCCAGGTCGAAAAGAACCTGGACCGCCCGCTTTGATCGGCGCAAACCTGTTTAAAGGGGTTGGGGCCCGGGTTGGCCGGACCCCGCCACCGTCCCCCCCCCGGTGGGGGGGAGGCCACGCAACGTCTTGCCCCCTTTTTGGCCCCGGGGAGTGGCGGGCCCGGCCCCCAGGCAAAAAAGGGGGGTAAACCCCAGTGACTCCAAAAAAAGAAAGGGAATCCAACTGATGGAGAGAAAGGGGGTAACCCTGCGACAAAAGGGGAGTAACCCTAGCGATCCAACAAAAAAAGGCAATCCAACTGACGGAAGAAAAGGGGGGGTACCCCCCAGCGACTCCAACCAAAAAGAAGGCAATCCAACGACGGAGAGAAGGGGAGGGAACCCTAGCGCTAAAAAAAAAAAAGGGGGAAAGGGGGGAACCCGCCTAAAAGGGCCCGGACCCAACAAAAAGGGCAATCCAACGACGGAGAAAAGTTCCAAAAAGTCGCCAGCTCACTTCTTTTTCCCCCGTCAGTAGATTACTTTCTTTCAGCGTTGTCTCGTACCACGCTTTCTATCCTTGGAGTGTGTGTGTGTGTGTGTGTGTTGTGTGGTGTGTTGTGGTGGGTGTGTGTGTGGTGTGTGGCGGCGGCGTGCGTGCGGCGTGCGGATTTCGTGCGGATTGCGGCGTACGCGTGGTTGTGTGTGGGTTGTGTGTTGTGTGTGTGGTGTGTGTTGTGGTGCGTGCGTCGGGGCTGCGGCGTGGTGTGGGGTGTGTGGGGTGTGTGTGCCGCGTGCATGGTGCGTCGTGCGCGGGGGGTGCGTGCGTGGTTTTGTTTTTTTTAGAATTTTTTTTTTTATTTTTATAAAAATTCTTTTTCTTTATTTTTTTTCTTTTTTCCTTTTGCTTAAATCCTAACAAACAAACAAAAAGCCAAAAGTCACAGCAAAATGTAACTTCCTTTTAACGATGGTGTGTAACAAAAAACAAAGGAACAAAAAATTTCAAAAATTTAATAAAAAGGGGGAAAGGAAAAAAAAAAAAGGGGAAAAAAAAAAAAGGGAAAGGG
>JAFLJL010000957.1:0-30000 GCA_018398815.1 Conus ventricosus
CATGAAAACATTTTTTAAAACTTGGTTTTCCACGAATTGAGACGAAGCTTGTATATTAAAGATGACAAATATCGTGGACATGATAAGATTCATACTTCTCTGGAAGGTGTTCACTGTTCACGCATTTTTCTAATAGCGAATTAATTTCTTGTACGTCAAGCTTAAATTACTCTCAGGTGTTTTTCTTAACGCACCATCTCTAGCTAATTTATCTGCTGTTTCATTACCGGATATCCCACAGTGTGATGGAATCCAGCAAAACGATACCCCCAATTCCTTTCAACATAATAACATGTATGTAATGTCTTATTTCAAAAAGTAAATCGTTTCTTATTTTTGATTCCCAGTTTTTGCAAGCAAAATAGAACTGCCTTGGAATCAACGCAAAAAAGTATATTATAGACAGCAGTGTTATCGTCACACATAAAAATCAACGCCATAAGATAGCATACAGTTCTGCCGTAAATATGGAGAACCCTTTCCCTAGAGAAAAAGATCTACGAAACTTCAGGAATGGAATCACAAAACAGACCCTGCATACGAGTCTAAAATCGAGCCATCTGTAAAAATCTTCAGATGATATGGATAAACGGTTTCAAGGTGTTCTTGTGCTTCACATGACAGAATATTAATGTTATCAACCTTCTTCATGTCATGTAATCTATATCGAATTTAGCTTGGATATGCTCCCAATGAGGTATGCTTGAAACATTGGCATATCTGAAATAATTTCAATATCAATGTTACATTTTCAAATATTTCATTTGTATAATCCCTAACAGGCTGGAGAGAGGTAAGGTGTTGAGCTCTTTAGGATAGTCCTTTTCAGAAATTACTAATACATCATGTTTGACAGAATTTGAAACATGTAGGCTTCTGGCAACATATTAGCCGTTGCCAGTTTTCGTTGATCTGACAGAGGTAATAAGTTCGCTTCTTTATAAGTATTTAACGAATTCGTGTGTACGGGACACCGAGTGCTACCTTAACAGTTTTACTGTCAATTGACTGTAATTTCTTCAACAGGGTTTCTGGGGCATTGAAATAAACCTCTTGCCCGTAAATAAGCTTTGATCGAACTAAACTAGTAGCTAAATGTAACAGAGTTTTGGTATCCTGACCCCATGGGTGCACTGATTATTTTTAGTAGATTTAGTCTTTGTCTTGCGTCATTGACCATTTTTTTCAATGTACAACCGCCAGTTTAATTTACAAGTTAAGGTCAAACCCAGAAATTTTACATTTCGTGAATATTCTAATGTTTTGTCATTTAACACTAGCTGAGGCAAATGCTTAGTATTTTCCCCGTTATTGAAAAGAACTAATTGTGTTTTTTCTCCAGACAATGAAAGCCCGTTTTTCAGTCATATAATTGTTGATTTTATCTATTTCCAGCTGATATATTTTTTTAACATAATTTATTGCTCTCTTTTTTGTGTGCTTTCTAATACTGGTATTCAACCAAATGGCTAGATCATCAGCATATTGCACTAAATGTATGTTATGGATATGATCTTGGGAAGGTCATGAATAAGTATATTGAACAAGACAGGTGCTATGACGGAACCTTGTGGAATTCCTATGTTAATGCGCTACTTCAGAGGCACACCGGTTCATCTCCAAAATGGCGGATTTGAGAAATGCTCACTTGAAGTTTTTAAACAATGGCAGAAATCACACGAGTACTTCTATAGTCACAAAACTCACAGTGGTTCAAGTTCCAGTTGTAATGTATACGTGCTGTTAGCAGCATCAAACAGTATTCAACAGAAAACATAAAAACACACATTTAGAAAAAAATAGTCAATCCTTGCTTGAAAACTGCCTGGCTAGGGCTCTTCATAATTTGGAGCAAACCAGACTTTCCAGTAGCAAGCCTGCTGTAGCATGAACTTTATCTGACCGTCCTCCACAGCAGCACAAGCCACATCTGGATTCCATTCCTTGTGGACAGTGTGGCATCAACACTCTACTTGAACATCGTGGCTTTGCTGGTTGAGGGACAGCGGACTACAACTCCAAACCCCTGCTGTGGCGTGAATGTATAAACAAACTTCCTGCCTCAAAGTTTGGGCTACTGTTGAGCATGCTTCGTTTACCCCAAGTCTGCCATAGAGATGTGTGCATCGTTAGTACAGTTATGTTGTGACCCATGGGAATTACTTAGTCACACTTCTTGCTATTTTTGACTGAAAAATAGTTTAGAGCAGTGAAAAAATACCTTGCAAATGAAAATAGTTTAGCAGTGAAAAATACCTGTGGCAAATGTGATGTTTGGTTATGTGTATATATATATTATATATATATATATTATATATATATAAAATTTATATATATCTATATATATATATAATATATATATATATATATATAAAGATGAATATAATTAAAAAGCCTAAAATGACTTTAAAAGTTGCTCGACCCCTTGGGGAGCACATTTGTCAATGATATTAAAAAAGGAATGTTAAACGAGTTTTAACATTCCTTTTAATATCATTGACAGATAAATATAATATATATATATATATATATCTAAATATATATATATAGTATATATAATATCATAATGGCGTTTGACGGAAGGCGGCGAACGAAAGCAAGATCAGGAATAGAGTTTTTAGAACATACCGCCAATGACATTGACAAACAAAGCACAAGACAAGACACGATGCATTTCAACAACTTGGGTCCTTCATCGCGAAAAAATAAATCACATTTAACAGGTAGGGACAGTACAAACTACGAAAAAACCAAAAAATAGATGAAAAATGACTTATCCGTTATTCTCTCATGAAGGCGTAAATGACATGAGGCCAAGGGATTATGTAGAGGAACAGAGAGGGGGGGGGGGGTGCGTCAGGAGAGGTGTGGTGTGTGTGTGATATGATAGGGTTGTGTGTCTAAGTTTATTAGGATGGTATGATAATATCCTAATAGAACTAGACACACAACCCTATCATATCACAGCAACACACACCTCCCCTGAAAAAAAAAAAAACCGCAACCCCCCCCCCCCTCTCTCTGTTTCCTCTCCCATAATCCCCCTAGGCCTCATTACATTTCCGCCTTCATGGAGGAAGAACGGATAAGTCATTTATCATTCTCTTTTTTGTTTTTCGTAGTTGACTGATCCCACCTGTTAAATGTGATTTATTTTTTCGCCTGATAATGATAATAATAATAAATGGGGATTTAATATAGCGCCTTCCAACGGCACAAGGCGCTTTAATAAAAAAGGCAGAAAAAAATACAATTGCTAAATGTAAGAAATGCCATTGAAAAACGGCTCAAAATGAAAAACAAAGCTTCTCTCGCCATTCTCACTCCCACGCGTCACACACACTCACACGCACAACACACAACACACAACAGCCCCCCCGCAACAAACACAAACTACAAGCGATCCACAAAAACAAGAAAAAAAACAACAAAGAGTCAATCCACTATCTGGTAATGACGTCTTCTTAGTATTGTTTGAAAAGGTGTGTTTTCAGGGAGGTTTTGAAGGAAGAAAAGGTTTGAGAATATCTTAAGTCATGGGGGGAGTTTATTCCAGAGTTTTGGGGAGTGCGTATGAGAAAGCTCGTTCGCCATGCTGTTTACGATGGGGACGGTAACCCTGGGAAAGGGGGAAGGTCCTGGTGTCGGTGGAGGAGCGGAGCGTTCGTGATGGGACATATCCCTTAAAGAGATCGGAAAGATAGGCAGGGCATCGCCAGTGAAAATCTTGAAGCAGAGACAACAACTTTTGAAAATTTAATTCTTTCTTCAACGGGGAGCCAGTGCAACTTTTTCAGGAGAGGGCTGCGGGGTTTTGGGTCCTAGGAGATTTGCAAATGAGACGGGCTGCAGAGTTCTGTACACTTTGGGGGGGGGTTTGGATGACAGTTGAGGGACAGCCAAGGAGAACACGGGTTGCAGTAATCTAGCCTTGAAAGGATGTATGATGAAACGAGAGTTTTTTGTGGCGTTTCCAGTGAGATGGGGTCGAATAGCAGCAATGATGAAGACCCAAGTGGTTTGAAATGCATCGGGCTTGTCTTGTGCTTTGTTTGTCCAATGTCATTGGCGGTAAGTTCTAAAACTCTATTCCTGATCTAAATATATATATAATATATATATATATATATATATATATATATAAAAAAATATATATATAATATATTGTTGTTCTTTTTGCCTTTTTCAAGAGAGAACAATGGAAAAAGACGAAGCCCGGTCAGCCCACACATTCTTTCCCGATAAATGTACAATGACACATCCAGAGATACAAAAAATCATCTCACCTTTCATAGTTGTTTTCTCCATTCACTTTGATCCAGAAAAAACAAACTTCACAACGCACACTTTCACATTTTTTTGTTAACACCACCATTCAGCCTGACCATAAATGTTTATACAAATCAGGGAAACAGCTTTCCTTGCAGCTGGCACTGTGCACAGCCAGTTCACACTTTTTTCATCAAATATTAAGTTGCATGTCTGAGTCAGGGAATTTGTTTAAAGCATATGACACTTGGTGTATAAATGAGAACTTTCACAGGCAGTTGTCACGACCGACCCCTGGAGGTCTGCCCTGACAGGATCGGTCTAGGTGGGAGTGAAGGGAGTGGACTGACCTCACACGCCCGCAAGAGACCACACAATAAAGATTACGATACAACATCCCATTTATTCACACCAACATACAGTCATAAATAAGCATTCCAACCCCCACAACATGCACAATCACAATCAAGCATTTCAACACACGACATACACACAATTAAGCATTCCAACACACACAGCATTGCACAATTATAAATAAACATTTCACCATACGACGTACACAATCACAATCACAACATTTCAACACATAAAACATATACACATGATAATAAACATTTCCAGCATCCACCCCTTTTTCCAAAACCATGGGTGCCTCCACACCCCTGCCTCCCAAAGTCTACTGGGAGCACCTGTCGACTAGGTGCTCCAAACCCGGGTCGGTTCTTAAAAGAGAGTCGTTCAAGGCCGACACCCTCGACACACACAAGCAGGCAGTGAAGAGCGCGTCCTGGGGGGGGGGGGGGGGGGGGACGTGGCGTTGTTACTGGAGGTCCTGGACGGGATCAGGGCCGGCCAGTCAAAAACCACGGCTTTTCTACCAGAACGTGGTCCCGACCAGTGCGTGATCCCAACCAGCGCCCCGGTACCAACCAGAGCGTGGCCCCAACCAGCGCGTGGCACCAACCAGTCCGCGGTCCCGACCAGAGCGTGGCCCCAGCCAGCGCGTGGCACCAACAGTCTGCGGTCCCAACCAGAGCGTGGCCCCAACCAGAGCGTGGCCCCAACCAGCGCGGGGCACCAACAGTCCAGGCTCCTGGTGAAGCCCTCGGGAGGGGGGGGGGGGGGGGGGGAAGGTAGCTGGGAGGAGAGAAGAAAGGGAGGGAAGGAAGAAGGGTACTGGAACCCCGCCGTCAGTACAGTCTGACCCATGCTTTTAAAATCCTAACAGCCACTCGCATGATGGGCGAGGGAGGTCTACTAACGCACCAACAACCCCAGCTCAACACAGACCTGAGCATAACACAGTAAACCAATCAAATCAGGAATTTTCGTTAAAGTCTTCTCACACGAAGCAGGTAAAAAGACTGCATTAATCAACAGGCTATAAAACCAATATGAATTATCTTCACCCTTCTCTCACTCACATTTACAATTTCCTTTCTTAGGAAATAAACCAACACAGCGACCATCGATTATAACTACCACCACATTTGCAATAATAATTCAATGGCAAAATTTGTCACATTTTATACCCCACATTTCAAAATAACAAAAATTTCTCCAACCACGCATCGAACGACAAATCATGCGTTACGCACGCTCGCAACATAAAACTCGTTCTCCTTGCACACACAAAACGACGGTGGCCGAAGGATAAGAGTCCGGTGAATGTGACAGGGGCGGACGAGCGAGACCAAGCAAGTACCAACCCTGAATCACCAGGTTCTCTCCCATCCCCACCGCTACCGCCATCACGAGAATGCATAAACAGGAGAAAGAATTTTGGGTATAATTTAAAGGATGGCCAGGTTAAAGATTGGGAAATTTAAACCAGGGAAAAAGGGCCTAAAAAATATTTCTTTTACAATTTTGCAAACAAAGAAAATTGCGCAAAAGAGAAGAATAAGCCGGCTAAAAACAACAAACCAAAAAAAACAAACCACGAAAACTGATGCTTACCAGCTACCCGTGGGTGACCCGAAGAGGCGGGTCAAACGACCCTCTTGCCCTCTGTCCCGTCGGAAGGGACAGAGGCACAGATGCGGAAAAAGAGAAGTGATGTCCCTCTCCTACAGGCCGACTGTAGGAATTGAAGATACCGACTGTACCTTCGACGATACGGTGAAGAACCAAGACCGGAGCAGGGCACCCAGAGACATCTTCCGCTCGAGTGAAGAGCTAACCTCCTCAGCGATGGGGGGCCAACATGCCTCGCTACGTCACAGAGTGAGCATACTTCAAACTAAAAGAAATGACGCACGTGGGGACAGGTAAAAAGACAGGGGAGAGGCCGATAGACAGCAAGTTCGAGAGAAAGGTACCAGCCACCCGGAACCTGCAGGATGGAAAAGCACGGGCAGTGGAATTAAGAGAGAGAGAGAGAGAAAGCAAACCGAACGTGAGCTGAACTACACCAAGGGGCAACCGCACCACAAGCCACACTAAGGGACGGACACGTGACAACAACAACGATAATAAACAAATGATTAATTCCCCCCACCCCAGTTGGGTCAAAAAGTCGTAGGCCTCGTGACAAACTCGTGACAAACCCCCTTCAAAGCTCTGTTTTTCTGAGATACAGTGCTCCTTTGAACCTTGACGCATGTGCAAATTCACAACAATGGACCGAACCCAACTCTCTGTGATCGACAGAGTACGATAAATCCAATACAAACATTCTACGATAGAACACACCGAGAAATACATAATACTACACTTATCAAACAACCCAAGCAAACCTTCCAACCATGAAAAGTAACAATCCGAACCAATGGTAAATTTACTACCGTTAACATCACTGAAGTGAAAACTGTCACACACCTGATACAGAGACCAAAAGGGGGTATGACCCTGGTTGAGGGGAAGTGTCCCTCTGACTGATTTTCCAATGTGCTGACTACGGAGCTCGGCTAAGTAGTCAGCATCCGTATTACAGGAACCCTTGATATGACGGAAAGTTTAACGCATGACTCTGCAGTTCCACTTCCTAACTCATGAGTCGACGACTGACTGGCCCGTGGCCGGATCCGGTCCAGGCACTGGAGAGGATGATGATCGCTCTCCAGTACAAACTTCCGGCCGTATTTCTTCTTGGGCACGCCAGTGCGCGTCCAAATTGCCGGAGAGCTCAGCAATAGTAGGGTATCGATAGTCCTAAGCGGGCAGCCTCTGGGCATCGAGTCGCATAGTTTTACCGCTACCGAAATGTAGCGGTGACCGCGATTGGATGGTGGATTGGATGGGTCCCCCCAAGGTCGACCCCAACTTTGCTGAATGGCTCCCCAACCCGTGGCACTGATCCCAGGGGAACACGCCTCAAGCGCCCCTTAGGCGTTGTCGTTGGCAGACATCGCAACTGCGGCAGTACTGCCTAACCTGTGAGTTCATCCCTGGCCAGAAGAAGTCCTGTCTTACTCGCTCGAGAGTCCGCTTGGAGCCCATAAAAATTATGACCGCCATGGGGGAATCGTGGGCCTGCCGGAGAACAGATTCTCTCAAGCTTTGGGAACAACAAGCTGCTTGGCCACACGATCTGCCGAGTGAAAACCCTAAAGAGGATCCCTTGTGGAGCTTGAAGCTCACCTTTTGGGGTGTCGGGGAGACTGAGCGGGACGATCTACCAGTTGTCGCGGGCGTTGGCCCTCCAAGTCCCTGGCCTGAAGACGGACCAAAGGGAGCAGGATCGGCCCTGGCCAGAACCCCGTCAGAGATTGGCTGGAGAACGGGACGCAATTCCTGTTCCTGCTTCTTAGCTTTGGCGCGTGTGGTGACTCCCACACACGCCTGTACGGGGAGATCCGTGACACGGACTGACTGCGTCCGTTGCGGGAAGGTGATAGTATTCCCTATGAAAAGGGAATACAGAGGTCGCTCCACCGCGATGGCCCATACTTCGCCCCAGAAGTAGGGGGGTGGAGATAGAAACGAGTACTGAAGGACGGGTGGAGGTAAAACCAGCCTCCCCAACCCGCACACATCGTAACTGGCGCCCCGCCGGGCCTTTGGGGGGAAACTAAATCCTTATCCCCAAAGAGTGTTGATGCTCCCGAATCCCTGATGGTGTCGACCAAGGTGAACCAACAACAGAAAGAAACACAGGCACTCTGTAAACCCCCAGAAGCTGGGATGGACCCCACGTTAGCCGAGGCACGAGGACGCTGGGAAGGACTAGCCCCATAACTACCGGCGGCTTTAGGGCAATCTTCGTAATGTGGCCGGGACGACCACAAAGAAAACAAAACCGGGGTGCTGAAAACCCCGATGAACTGCCTGCCTTGTTCCACCTCGCTAGCGGTTGTCGGCGCCTTATTGCCACTAAATCCTGTGGAGGGCTTCCTGTCCGTATCTGGGCGATGGGCCCCTAAGCTCTGCGAGCTTCAGCAAACACCTCAGCGGTATGAATCGCAGCCGCGAAATCCTGAGGGGCTGTCTCGCCTATCCGGGTCCCTCAACTCTGGGGACACATGTGTTGGTGAGCTGTTCAATGAGGATCAGATCCTCCCGCCCACTTAGCCAACTGACGCCAGTACCCTAGCGTTTTGCGCAGCCTATCACCAAACTGCACGAAGGGCTCGTCGTTATTCTTCTTCATGGGCCTGAACTTCTCCTGTACGTCTCGGGGTATGAGAAACGCTTACGCAGAGCCAACTGCATGTCTGCATAAGACGCGCCTTCATTTAGAGTGAGCACACACACCCTTGCACGGCTGTTCAGAGCGAGTTCTTTAGTGTTCAGCGAAGCAAGGGAGTTAACACCTCTCCGGCTGCTGCACTTGCCAAGGTCAGGAAGGCAGTGTTTACTGCAGGCGGCTCCCTACCCCCTAGCTTACTGCGCTGTACACAGCGCTGCCTGTCAGCCGTGCACGCAACAAGTCCACAGCTGTGTTTTCGGCATTGCCTGCGCGGCCGTTAAAAAGGGGGTTGTCATTTGACAATTCGTTGTTGTCGTGAAGAATATAATACTTATACGCTCTGAGACGACTGTATTGGCGAATTGCGGGACAATTCTTTTAATACCAAACTCGACTAGGTTTATTTTCCTGCAGAGAACGAAGAAACAGCATGATTTTTGTGTGCACAAGTTTTTAGGCCAACAACAACAATGACAATACACAAAAAATTTCGATCAAAACTAACTCACATCAGCGCTTAATGGCAAGATATTTTCCCTCATTGATTAAGTTCACAAGTTTGATACATGCCTCTGCTCAGACTACATCAGCAAAAAATCGGATCACTAACGTTTAAAGCTTGTTGATCCAAAGTGCGCAATGTAACTGACAATGGCAGTTTCATGCGCTGAACTTTGGCAGCCACACGCAATGACAGACCAAAGTCTCAAGCTTTGCATGAAATAGTAAGTGATTTTTTTTCCGAACAATTCTAACCCCGTATTTCTTCTGTAATAAAATACAAAAAATCAAACACAGTCTTCTGATTCTTTTTCATCGCACACACACACACACACACACACACACACACCACACACCACACACACACACACACACACACACACACACACTATGACTGGGTACACACATTGGGTATGACTATATGCTGCAAAAACTGTGTGTGTGTGGGGTGTGTGTGTGTGTGTGTGTGTGTGTGTGTGTGTGGTGTGTGTGTGTTTTGTGTGTGTCTGTGTGTGTGTCTGTGTGTGTGTGTTTATGTGCATGCGTGCGGGGCGCGTGCGTGTGTGTGTGTGTGTGGAACATGCGAACGCATTCCCTTTTCAAAGTATCGGAGACGGTGTGGGCATAAGAAAATCAAATCATATGCAATGGCATCTTCCAAGCCACCCCGGCTGACCTATAGAACACACAGTGCCTATGCCCAAGAGACAGCGGTGGGAGCCGTATAGATAACAACATGTTCAACCAGCTCACACACGCGTCAGTATCCCCCCACTGTGTAAGACCACCCCATGTGAACCAGCTGCAAAGCGAGTTCGCGGGGTCGACCCTGGCCTCGCGATAGACACAAACACTGTCCAATACACAGCTCAGCTGCTCTGTGTGCAAGGAATGGCCTGTGCGGAAATGAAGGGAATGGAAGGGATGTGTGGTGTGTTGGGGTGAGGGGGGGAAGGGCGGGGGGGGGGGGTAGATGAGATGCCCCTTCCGAGGATTTTGTGTGAGAGGAGATGTAACTCGGGAAAAAAAGTACTTTCATTACTTGTCTTTAATTCATTTAAAAGAAAAATAAAAATATAAACAGACTCTCTTTCTAGGAAGAAAACATAACACATGAAAGAGACACACACACACGCACGCACGCACGCACACCACACACACACACACACACACACCACACACACAACACACCACACACACACACACAACACACACCACACACACACAAATATATACATAAAAAAAACATGCAATACTCACTGTGTCAGTTCTGCTCTCTCTCTCAGGAACTGTACCTGGCATTTCCTTAGCCAAATACATGATTTGCCTGTAGCATGCCTTTTTAATGATGTGCATGTAGCATGCTTCATTTCTAACACGATACAGTGGTCAGCAGTCAAAAATCTGATATGCATGTAACATGCATTGTGGTACAAACCTTACAATAGAACACACAAACACATGAACACACCCCACCCCACACACACACACACACACCACACACACACACACACACACACCAACACATATGAACACACATACACACACATGAACACACACGCACACACACACAGAACACACACCACACAAAGAGAGAGAGAGAGAGAGAGAGAGAGAGAGAGAGAGAGAGAGAGAGAGAGAGAGAGAGAGAGAGAGAGAGAGAGAGAGAGAGAGAGAGGAGAGAGAGAGAGCACAGAATCAGAAGAGAAGAAATTGCTTTCACACAGACTAATGCAAGTTGAAGAAACAGAAAATTTACAAAATTTGCACACACCACACCACACACACCCACACCACACACACACACACACACACACACACCACACACACACAATATACATTCTCTCTCTCTCTCTCTCTCTCTCTCTCTCTCTCCCCTCTCTCACACACACACACACACACACACACACACACATGAACACACACATGAACACACACACACACACACACAACACACACACACACACCACACCCACATGGGGAGAGAGAGAGAGAGAGAGAGAGAGAGAGAGGAGAGAGAGAGAGCACAGAATCACAACAGATTTGCGCACACACCACACAACACCCACACACACACACACACACTCTCTCTCTTCTCTCTCCCCTCTCTCTCTCTCTCTCTCACACACACACACACACACACACCACACACAACACACCCCACACACCACACACACATACACACACACACACTCGCACACACACACAGTCACAGACACAGACAGAAAGACACGCACACAACACACAACACACACAACCACCACACACACACACACACACACACACCACACCACACCATGCTAATACTCACATATGGGATTCCTTCATGTTATCCAGAGCCATGCACACATCTTAATCACACGCCGATGCCACAATTGTCCACTGGTCACGCGTTAATTTGGCACACAATTGTCCACTGATCACACATTAATTTGGCAAAAAGTTTTGTGCACTTTTCTCTTTTACTGTAGTCGTGCTCACTTACCACTGACTGCTGGACGCCATTTTACAACTGAAAGGGGCACTTACGTCAAACTATACACACAAAACCACACTTTAAAGTATTGAATCCTGTTATAAAACACACACGACACAAGCTCACTTCAATAAAACCTCATGCAACCCCAAATGAAACAAAACATCCGGGATTAGTTGTATCCGAAGTTTGGGAAAACAAACAAAAACATTCACTAGCACAGCTCTCTGGTACACATCTCGGAGAAGGAAAGGGAGCCAACGTGTGTACGCCTCCCCATCGCAGCATCGCTGAAGTCGGTCAGGGTCAGGGTCACGCGCGCTGACTAAGTGTTTCAGTCTGGCAAGAAAGGAACAGCCGTGCTTGCAGCACAGATAATCCAGAAAAAAGGTGCATAGCCTTTTGTTTTCCCAGACAATTGGTATGAACAAGCAACCTTTTCAAAATGCTCTAGGAACATATCAATGTCCTCACTAGGTCTGAACTCTGGAAGCTTTAACTTTGGGCCTCTAACTCTATCACTTGCTAGGGGATTAACCCCCCCTGATTTACAGATGCGGGAGCCCGCGAAAGAAGTTGTTCCATCCTTCCCTGCGTAGAGCCTCCTGTCTGGCAGCCTCCTCTCTGTGCAGAGCTGCCTCTTCCCTACGCTGATCTAACTCTTCCGACGGGGGCCCCTGTCTGGCAGCCTCTTCCCTACGCTGAGCGCCTCCTCTCTGCGCTCTTCCCTATGCAGAGCTTCCCGCCTGTCTAGACTTTCCCTACGGAGGGGGTTCCTGCTTGACAGCCTCCTCTCTGCGCTCTTCCCTACGCAGAGCTTCCTGCTTGTCTAGCTCTTCCCTACGGAGGGCTTCTGCCTGACAGCCTCCTCTCTGCGCTCTTCCCTACTCAGAGCTTCCTGCCTAGAAGCCTCTTCCTTACGTCGAGTTTCCTCTTCCCGACGAAGGGCTTCCTGTCTGACAACCTCTTCCCTACGGAGGGCCTCATCCTCCCGTCGCTGTCGCTCCAGAAACATCAGGACGGAGGTGATGTCCTGGGCGGGGTTCACCACTCCGACACGGGAGGATGACCCGTCTGACCCGTCCCTTGGGTCTCGACCTTACCATGAGGAAAGTCTCCCGGGGCATACTCCTTACGAGGGGAAGCATGGAGAAGAGAGGGCTTCGGTTTCTGTGACTCAACAGAAGCCACAGTTGTTTCACTATACTCTGATGCTTCCGAGCGCCAGTCGGGGTCTCAGCAGAAAGATCCCCTAGTGAAGAAGTAGTGAAAGTACTCACTGGACTATCGGCTACAGCACTGGAATAAGTGGAAGTCACTGTAGTCGAAGTGCTGGTACTAATAGTAGGGACTACATTCTGAAGACCCTCTTCTTCGACGCACGAGTCGCCATACCACCAGCACCGGACGTCGCCATGACAACAATATCCTACGGGTTTCAAATACGGGGGAAAGACGATTCCACTTGAAAACAAATATTTTAGGGGTGTGTGTATATGTGTGTATGTGTGTGTGTGCGTGTGTGCGGACAAGTTCCGGCTGCTCCCACTCTGGCAACACCGCGCTCCACAGCACGAGCAACAGTGCGGTGGGGCTCACCGAAAAAAAACAAAAACAAAAACTATGTCCGGCTGCCCCCACTCTGGCAACACCGCGCTCCACAGCACGAGCAACAGTGCGGTGGGGCTGGCCGGAAAAAAACAAACAAACTGGCAGACGGAATCCGGAGAGAGGAAAAAAGAGACACTAACGTCCGATACAACCCCCTGTACTCAATAACCCGGTAAAGAAAAACAAAAAAAAACTGGCTAACTACAAAACAGGAATGGCAGACTGAACGGCAACAGAAAGGCAAGACTTACGGTCGTACCTGCGTAAGGCACCCGGCGGAAGGAGGAGGTCTGGTCGCGGTCGACTCCCCCTGGTCTCACCTCGACTCCCGAGTCACACCGGATGTTCCTTCAGGCCACCCAGAGACTCCCTTCACACTAGAGTCACCCAGCCAACCACCCACGAACAAACACGACAAACTAACTAAACTTATACAAAATAGACAGAACTAAACAGGTACTCCGCGAAACGAGAGAGACAGTCAGAGGCCTTCACATCCCGGACGAGCCCCCACAAATATCACAACCGACCCCTGGAGGTCTGCCCTGTCAGGATCGGTCTAGGTGGGAGTGAAGGGAGTGACTGACCTCACACGCCCCGCAAGAGACCACACAATAAAGATTACGATACAACACCCCATTTATTCACACCAACATACAGTCATAAATAAGCATTCCAACACCCACAACATGCACAATCACAATCAAGCATTTCAACACACGACATACACACAATTAAGCATTCCAACACACACAGCATGCACAATTATAAATAAACATTTCACCATACGACGTACACAATCACAATCACAACATTTCAACACATATAACATATACACAATGATAAATAAACATTTCCAGCATCCATCCCTTTCCACACCATGGAGTGCCTCCACACCCCTGCCTCTCCAAAGTCTACTGGGAGCACCCTGTCGCACTAGGTGCTCCGAACCGGGTCGGTTCTTGAAGAGAGTCGTAGAGAACAGGAAAAGGCGGCTTCTGGCTCACCCGGTCTCAACCAGTTTCGACCGGGCGACTCCAGAAGCCACCTTTTCCTGTTCTCTAACAAGTAACCAAAAAATAATGATTATCTACAAACAGGCATACTGTGTAGGATTATCCGTTTTTAATACTAATTTACTAAACTTTTCAGATTTTAGTTTTTGCTTAATCCTGTGTTTTTCCTGATCATTTTCAATAACATCATTTTCGCGCATACATTCATCAAATGCGTCTCTGTCTTTCATGTGAAATAAAACTACAGTCTTTAATTGTTCTCAAAAGTCTTTTAAAACTGAGTTATATTTTTGACATAAAATCCACACACACACTGCAGGTGAGAGAGATTGGCTTATGCAGGTTGTTTTTTAAAGGCATGCAGTGAAGCGCGGCACTCCCCAGAGATTTCAATAGAAGCATTCAGAGCAAAGCTAGCGGTCTCCACTCGTGCACCGTTGGATTTGTAAAGCCAGTCAGCAGTTATGAATAGCGATCGATTTCTATTGCCTGCAGTTCTGAATAGCGAGATTTCTATAAGTGACTGAAAGGATCTTGCTCAGTCATTCCCGCCTGGGGTAAAACAGATATAGACATGTTTCTTACATTCTCCTATCATAAGTCAAGATTTAATCATGTGATAGTTAAAAGACGTCACATCCGCCCCAACACTGTTGTTGACGTTGGCAACCGGCCGTAGATGTCTTGTCATTTTACTTGGTGGTGTTGAGCAGTGAAGACGGGGGTGCTGTAGTGAGAAGATATTTACCGAGTTTTGTGCTGGTTGGTTTTGTTTATATAACATTTTGATCATGGCAGAACAAAGACAGTGGGAGATTTCTAAGCTGATAATACTTGAAGAACATGTTGAGTACCATGCACAATTTGTTAGTGCTTTGGATGAGTTGAGAGCGGCAGGCCCATCATCAAGTAAGAAACTACCTGCCTTCCCTAAACCACCAAAAAGAAAGCTATCTGATTTGTATGGAGAGCAAGCAAAAAAACAAAAGATGACACCAGAAGAACTCCACCAATACTTGAAAACAAAAGAGGTTGATGTGGGAATGACAGTTAGGAAAGAAGTTTTCGTTTTGGGGGCAGAGGAAATAACGTCTATTGCTGTTGCTATTGATAAACTGAAGGAGGGGTATAGACAGCTTCAAAGGCAGGAAGCTACAACAATGTGTTTTAACTTGCAATATGGTTGGCATTTAGACCAGACCTTCAAGGTCTTTTTACAAGAAAAAGACAGTGGAGCGCATACTCAAAAATGGGATGAGTGGTTGAAGAGCAATGTAGGGATATCCCCTTCATATTCTCGCAAACTAAGAGAGATTGCTCGTTTGTTGAATCCATATGCTAAAAGGTTTTCTACAGTCAGTCTTTCTTTCATAGAAGTCTACTCTATGAGGAAGGATTTGTATTTAATGTTTTCAAGCAGTGAGGAGATTAGAAATTATTGGACTACTCCCGTACAAGAACCAATGCAACTCCAAACACACTCCTCTCAAAGTCCGCAGCAGTGAGAGAGAACTAGCGCTCCACCCTAGAGCGGTCAAAGGTCACAGTAGCAAGCCGTTTTCCAGCGCTCCACCCTAGAGCGGCCAAAGGTTGCAGTGACAAGCCGTTTGAGAGATTCAGCGCTCCACCTAGAGCAGGTCAAAGGTTATTAGCAGTGAGGAGATCAGACTTTTTTTTTGCTGCTTCGTCGCTTTGCTGTCTACGCTTCACCTGCTTCAACGTCCTGCTTCTACGCCCTGTTACAAACTTTTAGGCTGCCTTTTTAGGCGGCCGCCGGGTGTACTTTATACAATTGTCTTGTTTTATTCAATCAGGCTTTTGTTAAATGCACTTGGTGGCTGCTTTGAACTTGCAACAAAAGAGCCAATGCATCACAAAAACGCAAGCACTGTCTTGCACTAAGTGGTGTTACACATGACAAATAATAAAGCTCTGTGTACACCACACACACTCCCACCCCCAAGTCACCCCAAGTTCTTAATTAAGTTTTTAATTAAGTCCCCCCAAGTTTTTAATTAAGTTCTTAATTAAGTTTTTAATTAAGTTACTTCAAGTTCTTAATAAGTTCTTGATTAAGTTCTTAATTAAGTTCTTGATTAAGTTACCTCAAGATTGTAATTAAGTCGTCCTTTAAGTACAACTAAGTTCTTATTCAAGTTATCTTATAATTATCAAAAAAATACAATCTATGTTTTTATCTTAAATAGTAGATGTCTAATATAGTACACACACGCCTCAAAAAACGCGTCATCACTGAGGATGTCTTGCTCAGCGTTCTCTGCGCAAGATCGGTCAGCATAAATCTTAATGAAGTTCTTACATCCTAAGCAACCGCATTGATTACAATTCTGGTCTATGGAAATGTCTTTTATAGACTCCATGTCTTTATTTATTGACTCCATCATTTTATAATACGCCATGTTCTATTTTTATCAAAAAAATTTAAGTTCTTAAAATATTATTGTATTATAAATTTCATCAAAATGATGTTTTGTTATTGGCAGTTTTGGCGTGCTGTTGTCTTTTTCTGTATTTAATGGTTCAGATTTTTTTGATTGCTTTTGTTTCGGTTGCCATTGTTTATATATTTTTATAACCGTAATAACCGCCCCCAGCAGCAGCAAGGGCGCCAAAAATGGCAACAGTTTTAAGTTCAATATTCCATGAAGACTTTGGTGCCCTTGAATTAACTTGCTCTTGTTCTGGGGCTGGCATTGAATCAACTGTTGGCGTTGGCGGTGTTATGTTTTCATGATGAGTTATATTTTGTGATTGTAACTGTAATTTTTTTTGTTTGTTCCACTCTGCTAATTTTTTTCCTGCTTTAACACGCCCAGGATGAGGATGCTTTTCACTGGTCACTTTCTCGACTTGATTCATTGTTTTCTGATTCAGTGTTTCCTGATTCTGCTGATTTTCCGACTCGTTCATTTTGAATGGAAATAAAATCTATATGATTAAAAGTTATTAATCCCATGATTAACGGCGATAACAATGTTCTAAATCTGTAGTATAGATCACAGCTTAGAGACTCTAATGACTTTGTTAAAACTGGATCTTGCGTTAAATCATACGTAAGATCTTGTTCAGAATCAATGGGAGCAAATCTACTGACTAGTTTAGTGTACAAACTAAGAACCGTTTGCCCGACACTTTTTACCATTCTCGACCCCAACTGCGCTTCATACCTGTTATGATACTTTAAAATGTCTTGTGGCGACATCTGTTGAATCTGTTCTATGCTAAATTCATTCCCAAGGAACTGTTTTGTTTTTCCACACGCCGCCAAAGAATACAGCCTTTCTTTTTTGGGCATAATAGCTTGGTCGTCAACCAGGTCATTTGTAATCATAAGTTCAGGAAGGTTTAGTAGATCATCGGTGTTCATGTTTTTTATTAATTATAATTATTTTATTTTTTAAAATGAGCGCCGAAAAGACTGTTACTAATCTTGTTTACCATTCTGCTGTTATTGGAGGTCTAAGTGTAGGATACACGATGCTTGGTAAAAGCTTGTTAAGAATAAAGCCAGCAGATCTTGGCAAACTAGACTTTGAGGATTCAGCAAAGCTAATTGCTATTATTGCAGCTTCGTTTGCTACGAAAGATTTTCTAGTCAAGCAAGGAATAATTCCAGAGAATATAAATATGTAAAAAAAAATACATTTATAAAAAATGGCTTCACTCGTAATGATGATAGGCGGTGCTGTGGTTAATGCGCTTGCTTTTAGCGGAAGTAATTACGCATTTAGTAAACTGTGGGATGACGGCGAGAGAAAAAGACATAACAAAGCTGTGGAGCAACTAGCTGCAGCACAAGATAACTATGAAAAGCATAGAATTGAGCAGTTAGATTTTATTAATAACACACTGAAAAAACAGGGGCATGCAGCTTACACATTTAAAGATGTTGATCAAGCGATAAAAGAATATTATCTAGTAACAGGCAAACCAATCGAGACATTGCCCCCACCAAAATTCAGTGACTTTTATCAACCATCCGAAAAACAAAAGATGCAAGAAATCGTTTTTATTGTCTTTGGCATGACCGTTGTGTATTTTGTTGCGCATAATATTGGCTGAATAAAAAATGAACAAAATCTATTATTCATCAAAAGGATATTGGAAGGGAATCACAGCAATTAAAAAGCTAAGCCAAGCAGCGGGAGTCAGTGAACAAAAAGCAAAAGAATGGTTATCTAAACAAGCGATTTGGCAAATTTATTTACCTGCACCCAAACGAATACAGAGACCACACTTTGTGAATACAATACCGAACGACACCCATCAAATGGACCTTCTATATTTACCTCATGATACGATTAGACGAAAAAGATTTAAGTACGCACTTACAGTCATTGACATAGCTTCAAGATACAAAGATGCGGAACCATTAACACAAAAGAGTGCTTCTGCTGTTGCTGTTGCCATACAACTGATATACCGACGAGGTCCGCTAACTTATCCCCGCATGATTCAAGTCGATGATGGAAAAGAATTTAAAGGCCAAGTGAATCAATTATTGTTAAAACACAGAGTTACCATTAAAAGAGGCATTCCAGGAGTTCACAGATCACAGGCTTTAGTTGAAAACTTTAACAAACAGTTATCTGAAAGGCTTTTCTCCTACCAGTATCACAGAGAGCTGATTGACAATTCTCGCAACACAGAATGGGTTAGAAGACTGCCCTCAGTTTTGCGCGCAATGAATAATGAAGAATTTAAAGGGCTAAAACCAGTACAAGCAATCAAAAGAAAAACAATAAATGTTGCTGAAGGAGAGTTTTCATCCGGCAAACTATTGCCATTTGGATTGAAAGTAAGGTACCTTTATTTACCGGGGGAAGCGGAAGGGACACTCGCATCAGGGCAACCGATCCAGTTTGGAGTGTTGATCCATATGAAATAAAAAGAATTGTAAAAATGAATCCGCCCGTGTATTATTTACGAGAAACTGACACAACAAAACAACCAGCTCCTCAAAGATCTTTTGTGAAAGAAGAACTGCAGATAATCCCACCAGACACAGTTCCAGTTGCTTAATTAGTTTACAGAAATATATTTGAGTCTAAAATGGAAGATGAAACAAGAATGATAAAGGAAGAGACCTTGAAAATGTTACAAGAATCATTTGAAAAAAATTCTGTTATTAGACATATATTTATGAGGATTAATCAATACATGCTAAAACATCCAGATCACCTACAACCCAAAATCCCAAATTGGGGAAAAGAATATCTTGAAATAATAAAAAAAATTCGAGCACATCAAGCTGAATTGGATGAAGATATGATTGAGCTTATAATAAAAGTTGAGGAAAAATATAAACCCCTCGGTGAAGCCCTCGGTGAAGAAGAAATATAATTATGCTGTTCTCCAGTGCCCAATTGCATATGAAAACTCTGGATTAACAAACACACGTTTTGTGTTTGTTCTATCTAATGACTTCTTTGTTACAACAGTTGTGTTGATCTCATGTAGATTAGATCGTAGTTTTACGTTGTCATGATGAAAAGTCTTATTGCCAAACAATGCTTCTTTGTAGTTGTCATGAGATATGTTTGACTGCACAACACTGCGAGATATTCCTTTTGCTTTCTTAATGGTTTTCTCCTGGCTCGAAATACTGTACATTTTCGATCTTAAACCAATAAACTCCTTAATCACCCCCCCCCAGATAATTCATCCTTCATCTTTCCTAAAACCTTCTTGTTAGTAATTGAATGTAAAGGCGATTCTTTAGAGTAATCGGATGTGTCATACCATCCTGCATGTCCTTTCGCTACTTCTATTTCCATGTCTTTATAGATATCTTCAGTAGGGATATCTATAACAAAACTATCTGTATCTGTGTAAAGTACTCTGGACTCGGGATACAAGGGCTTAAAGTAGTCATAAAGAAACTCTAACATCAAAAGCTTTGATAATTCTAAAACGGTAAACCCAATAAAAACAGGTTTGTCCAATTTGACTTTCTTTTTTTCATCATTATGCCAAAAAGCTGATCATGAAATCTTCTATAGTCCTGATAATTTGGTTTTGAAGTCAGCTTAATTGCTTCGTTCTCTTTGGTGACTAATCTGACATCTTTACGCTTGTGCGGATTTTCCATAGTATTTCCAAAACAGCTGTTGTTCATCAGCTTGAAAAAGTCTTTTTCTGAAGCATCTGTGGATTTAGTTCTAAGATCAGTGTTCTTCATGATGTATGGTTTCATGAACTGTTCTTGATCAAAAGCAATTATACGATAAACAGCTGTCAACTTCAAACCGGGTCTTAAAAAAATTGTAGAAGTCTGTAATGACATACATAATTTTTTTTGCCGCGAAGATTAGGCACAAGTTTAGGCGGCTCTCTTGGATTCATCTTTAGGCTTTCTGCTGCTAATGGATAGTCATTATGCAGGTCATGGAGTTCATGAGGATATTCTAAGTCAACTTCTAGAATGAAACCACGCTGCTGATCAGGCGCCAAACTGCCCAACCACTTTAATGCTCCTTGAATATTATTTGTACCTGTGTGCATTTTAAAGTTGCGTAGTGGAAGTGATTGCGCCATTGCCCAACCATACAGATTGTTTGCATCTAAATACATGAGATAGTTAGACCTTTTACTTGGATCATAGTTGTCTAAGTATTTGTTGTTTGCTTTACAGTAATGATGTGACGCCATACTAATTCCTCCACGCAATCCGTTTTCAATCATCTGAATCATTGGTAGGTTAGACAATAAATCAATCTGTACTCCAGTAAACTTTAAGAAAGCGTCCCAACTCATCCCGGCGCAGAAATGTAATGCGCGGGATCCAAGCTATAATGTTTCATGCAGGTCTTTCTGTAATTTTCAAAAATATCTGCCAACAAACATACATCGGCCATTAAGTAGGAATCATGATAGTCTCCCATTGTTTTACACTCTAACTTCTGCCATGCATCTTGAGCATGCTGGTAATCAGAATCACTGATGTCCTTTCCTCTAAGACTAGAAAAGAACGCGCCTTTAGGTGGAAGTGAATCTTCGTCAAACCTTTCCCAACTGTTCATGTACTCATAAGGGTAAACGCCCTTTCTAACGAGAGTTGGGTCAAAATATTCTTCTGTTATTGGGCAGGACTTTAAAGACATAGCTAGGGACTCTAATGAACCCATCATGTGCTGCATAGAGTCATAAAAAGACATGTTATTTAAAGTGAAACACATGTACTTTTCTGATGACTGTGCAATGCATGCTACCCTGAAGGCGCTGGTTACTGCTTGCAATATAAGATGAGAGTCATAACCTCGCAAGTTATGAAAGAAGATGGGCAGCTTCCATGTCTTAGGATCAAACTTTAGTTGAAGATTGCATTTGTTATGCACTGCTCCTCTGAACTTTCCGCTAATGTGATCATGGTCTCTTACTGTTGGATTCTCTGCGTCTGATGAGAGGCCTAAACCACAAATCCAACAGTGAGTGGCTAAGTCATACTGTTCTTGGTCTTCAGGCGTCATTATGATTTCAGATAAGTTTAGATTATTAGAACAGGCGTTACGCACTTGCTGCATGCGTTCTAAGAAGTATTCTGCAGCATTAGGCCCTCTATATAATTCTGGCTTTGAATGAACGCCATCTGACCTGACAATAATGAAGGCAAATGAACAAATCTGATGATTACTCATTAAGACTGTTTTTCGAAGTTTTTGTGGCGCCGGCCCTTCATAAAGAACAATAAGCGACTCGAAGTCTGCGTAAACAATGTATGGTGAATTTTGCAGCCGTTTCCAGTTCTTAAAACTAACTTTAGATCCGGGTGGGGGCGTAATTAGTTCTGTATTACAGTCAACTGGGCCAATACAATGTTTCTTATGTTCGCTTGCGGCTTGAACAGATGGCATTCTTGTTAAACATTTTCTGCAGAATTCTTGTTTATTTTTATGCTTTGAAGTATGCCGCAATAATCTACTCATTGTTCGTATCAATGTGTAATGCGGCAGCCCCGCTGGTGAAAACATTAGTAGTAAGTCAACATGATTTTTGTGTGGCTCGCCAATCGTTGGACTGTTCTTGGACACTTTAATAGGCTGTAGATTTGTTTCCTCATCCCATGTGTAGACATTAACAGTTATTGGTTTGTTTTGTTCTTCAAACTGATCAATAGAATCCACGCTAACAGGAAAGGATATTCCACTAAAGTTAAGATCATTGATGTAAGGGTGATAGTTAGACACTCTCTCTGCGTTTTTGCGGGCGTGATGCAGCCTTGCGAGAACACACCACATAAAACATTTGTTGTCGTCTGTATTCTTTATGTTTAGAACTGCTCTTTTCGCAACTAATGCTGGAGGTAGTGGAATGTAAGACCTGCCTACAATCGGTGCATACTTAGCCTGTTTTAATCTGATCTCTAAGACTTCGCCCTCTGACCAACCAGAGCCTCTCATTTTGGCTTCTTCAGCGGCCACATCAAACTGTGTAAGCAGTTGGTCTGCCCAACCAGGTGTTAAGTCATTATGAGAAAGAATAGTCTGTTGTTTAGTCGAGACCCAGACTTCTAGATTTTCTTCATTTATTGTTACATAGTCGATTAAAACAGCTAACATTACTTTAACCGGTGGGTCTATTGTTAGTTTACCCGGAACTTGAGAAATAGCATGAGCAACACTTGCCCGTACGCTTGCTGGATCAATGACTTCTAAATCAATATCATTCAGTGCTCTTGATAAATCTTCTTGCATTGCTTCAAACAAATTCGTCTGGACCTTCATATATTTTATCCATGCTGAGTTTCTTTTCTAACTCAAAATATTTATTTAAATCAAAAAAATAATTAATCAATATCAACGGTCTTTTTGTGCTTGGACTCATAAACTAAAGTATAAACACCCTTTGGCGTTGTTAATGTGAGCTGTTTAGAACAGAGTTTAATGTTCGTTTACTTTTTTTAAGCATTCCTTTTTTATCTGCTCGGGGTCTGGCTGTTGAGAAAAACTTGTCCTCGCCTTTCTTTGAAGATCAAACTTTTGTCTTTTGTAGTCATCAAAATCGGCCTGTAAACGATTAAATTCTTCATCCGTGATGTTTGAGTCAGCTAGTGCTTTATTTATTATCAGCTTAAAGGAACTAAGTTTAGCTGTTATTAGTGAACCATAGCTGTGTGCTTTTGGAGTTTAGTTTTTATTTTTTTGCTAGCAGCACCTACGGCTAATGAACATAGGCCGAGAGCTAAAGACAAACCGCTAGAGGTAAAGCTGCGGGTGCGCCTATGCCCGTTGCTAAGAGGCCAACACTCGTTCCTGCTGATGCGGCGCTTATAGTCGATGCTCCAGTATTAACATAGGTAACAGCATTAAAGGCAGCAGAATACCTTCGTTTGGTTTTGCTGTATTTTGAAAGGTCCTGCTCTAGTTTTTGTAGCATTTGTGTAATGTTGGTTAATCTAAAGGTTTTTATGCCGGGGGCTATCTCTTCTCTTGGCGACTCCGGTGCTGTAGGCACATTTGGATAAACTTGAACAGACATGCTTTTTATAAAATAAAAAATAATTTAGTATTGTATATCTTTTAATCTGTTATCTTCAATATTCAGCTGCGCATCATATATTAAAAACAAATACACGTTAAGTGGTTTATCGGTCTCTTTTTCTTTATCAATTTGAATGTTTATTATGTCTCTGACAGTTCTCCCGCTTCCATGTAACTGATTATCCTCTGTTGACCTTAGGTCAATCCATAAACCGTATTTCGTTGTTAAATAATGATCAAGTCTAACGCTGTGAAGATGTAGATCTTTAGACACAAGGTCAACTGTTGGATTTCTACACCTCCCGCCTCCAAACAGTTTTCTTATTTCATCAAAATGCTGATAAGGTTTAAGCCCGCTAGCGTAGATTTGGTTAGGACTACCCTCAATTGTACATTGCACTTTTGTTATTTTAGGATTAATAAAATTTTCAGTTTGTCTTTCGAATGGTCCTTCATCTTCACACAGCAATAAAATACCTTTAAGCGATCTTGCTGTGGCACTAAAACTGAAATTCCATATAGTGTCTGCCCTGCTTTTAGGATATTTAGAATGATGAATCACTCTTTCGTAATATATTGCTAATTTTGACTGATATTGTTGCTGGATCATCCTCGCTAAGTTAGGGTTGCTAACGATGTCAAACTCTAACGAGATGTCAGAAATGCTGTACTTTGCTTCGGTGTCTGTAGATATAATAACATATTTGTGGTCATTAAAAGTTAGTTCATATGACAATCTGTCTTTTAATGCTCCTTGAAAGTATGGGGCATGCGCTTTTAACAACTCAAAATCTAGGGGTATGAAAAAGCGATTTCCATACGCATAACTTACGGCTACAAACCTTTTGCCGTCTTTAGCGTCTGCGGCGCCTATTCTATGTTTTAGTGCTTCTTCATTTTCGATTCCTTGAAACGCAAGATCAGCCCTTTCGTTCCCGGTTAGCCATAGATCAGAATAGGTTAAAAATATGTCTGCATTATGTAAAGAAAATATTTCTTGCCCCTCAAGTTTTATAGAAATTTTCTTAACGATTGCCGCCCCAGATTCTGTACAACCGTCCTGTTTGGGTCTGTTGTTGAAGCGAGTTCTATTTTGAAAGTAAGGCGCGCAGAGCCTGGCACAATCACTTCATCCGCTCCTAGGTCTGGAAATTTAACAGTAAGAATTTGATCCGCATCAATAGTAGATGGATTATTTGGAACAGTAATATTCCGCTTATTTCCCTTCACGCCAAAGGGCTCTTTCAGTCTTCTATGCGGGTCAAGAATCGAGCCATATGTTTGTGACATTTTTATAAAACAAAATAAAAAGTTAATTATTTAAAAACATGGCAGGAATTGAAGGTGAAGAAGATTATGATGTTTTTGATCCTGGAGACGACATGAGTGAAACGGCTCCTTTGATACAACCATCGCACTCATTGCTGTATGAATTAGCAGAAAGTCGGCGTAAATTAACAGAAAGTAAGGCCGAATCATTTTACAAAAGTTTAGGCCTAGAACCTCCCCATGTTATAGACCTTAATTTTGAAGTAAAAGATGGTGGCCATTTGTATGTGAAAAACGATCAAGGAGAATCTGTTCAGCTTACAACTAAACAGACCCATCAAAGTTTGTAAGCATGAATACAATTAAACAAAGACTTAGGGTGGGAGATCGAAATCGTCTTGGCATTGCTAAACCAAAATTAGATAGGGATGCAGTTGCTAAACTTCAAAACACACTGCAAGAACTTCCAACAGCTAACCAAATACAAAACATGGAACTTCAAGTTTTAAGTCAAACAACGGGTGAATTAATAGAAGTAGAAACCAGTTTTTCAGAAGAAACAGCATTAAAAACAATTAATGATTCCCCGCTACCCATGCGAGAAATAGCGGCTCTTGATCATGCTTTGAGAAGCATCAGAGGCGAATTAACAAACAATTTAGCAAAACTAGGTGAACTAGATGAGCATATAAAAAGAGAAAAAGAAAAACTCGTTGAGGCTGATGACGCCAACTTAGGGCATGATATTAAAGAAAGAATAACCCAAAGACTAAAAGATCTTGAACAAGAGAGATCAGCAAGACTAGAAGCGTTGTCTACTAACCGAGAACAATTGCGAACTCAAGTGAGCAGAATAAGAGAAACTATCCAAAGAATTTTATATGAAGACACAACACTAGCAGAAAGAATAAGAACACTGTTTAGAGAGCAAGGAGTCACATTAGTAAGCGTTATAACAGCCTTAGGATTTGCAATAAGTACACTGCTGTTGGCTATTACAGGTGGCGGCGGTTCAGGGCTGGTGCCTCCACCACCATCGCCTCCACCTGATAAATCATGGGTAAAAAAACAGCTTGATCATCTTGCGGATTTATTAAAAAAATTAGCCGGTAAAGCTATAAACTCTTTACCGGGTATATTAGGGGGTGTTGTTAGCTGGCTTTTGTCTACTGCAGGCAAAGTAGTTGGCTTTATGGCTGAGCACTTATGGGCATTAGTTCTCTTAATAGTTGGGTTAATTTTTAGTAAGATAAAGACCAAGTAATCCTAGGCCAGTTAATCCAAGAACAAGTGCTGTCTTTTCATATTCATGGTCGTTATTTTTTTCGTAGTCTTCAACAGTCTTCGGGCTTTGGGCCACGGGGATTGGATGACTTATTCTTGGGGGGTCATCTTGTTTGTTTACTGCTTGCAATATTACTGGCTCAGAATTATTTCGTTTTTCCCGACCTTCTGTTCATTGCCTGCCACAAGGATTTCATTATTGTAGTTTATTATTGTACCTATCTGGAGTCTGAGGTCAGAAGGTAGCATATATAAACCAGTGCCAACAGCAAAGTCTACTTTCGATCTTGCGTATTGTAAAACATTTTGGTATCTTTTAATACTTGAAGGTAAATCAACTGTAGAATTAATAGCGTCCTCTAAATTTGCTAAGTATTGTTTTTGTGCATCAAAACCAGTAGAAGGATCAGCTATGCTCGATCTCGTTTGTGCTTGCGAACCTAGCAAACACCAAACGTAAGTACGAACAGAGTCGTTTATTCGTTCTATTCCTGCTTTAGTTAGGCCCTTAGAAGTGTCTAAGATAAATGTTGTCCATGCTGTTTTATGCTCTTGCTCTATGGACCCGAGGTGAACGCCTGTGCCTGAAGAAAAAGATGTATAAGGCGGATTCCAGTCATAGTTATACTTTCTGTGCACGCCCCAAAAATAAGGGGTGCCTAAGCCATGATTAAGATCCAACTTTTGTCTAAAGTCTTCCTTAACATTAATATTGAATTCGTTACAGATCCTTTCAAAAGCCTTCATGTCTATTATGTTGCTGAATGGATTAAACGGTTTGTCATTTGGCAATGGCGCTCGCAGTTCAGTCAAAATACGTCTGAAGGTGTAATAAAAATGAAATCTGTACACTGACCTCACCAAAGGATCAGGATGATTTAAGTGATCAGCATACGACACTCCACACCCAGTTGATGCACAAAACACAGCAAAGTTTAACTGGTTCTGATAAAACTGCATCGGATGACTAAACCACACTTTCGGATGTGGTTGTTTTTAATAGGAGGGTTAAGATATCTGCTTAATGGAGTACTCACCTTTTTATGAAAGGTGTCAGTCTGGGTCACAGAAATGACAAGAGTATCAGTTGTTATATTTTTAAGATTGTAGTGCGGCCCAACAGAATATTTTGCATCAGTATATTTGAATGCGCTCATTTTTATTTTGTTTTAAAAAATGTTTGTAACAATAACAACTCAAGACCGTCCTTCGTTTTTTAGAGCATGCTGTTAAGAACGATCGCGGAACCAAAATTGTCGCGCTCCATGAAATATTCTACAAAGTCGTATGGTTTAATATAAGCAAAGCCAAGGAGAATAATAAGGTTCTAAAAGTTGACAAAACAGGGGCCAAAGTTAGCCAGTTAACAATACCTGATGGTTATTACGGATTTTGCTCACTAAAAGAAGCAATGAGTAACTTCGACATTGCTCTCAAACTTAACAATGCAAATCTAAAAACAATGTTAACATTCAAGCCTGAAGAAGAAGGAGGTTACCATTTTGATAAAGAGCTAGCTAAAATGTTAGGCTTTGCAGATGACAATCATAGATTTAGAGTTACACCAAACAAAACTACTTATGAGGGAGAAAATCCGCTCGATCTTGCATTACATTCATTACTCTATGTTCATTTGGATGAGCTGAGCACTGATGAAAACTTATATGATGGAAGGCCCTCAACTGTTTTAAGAGCTCTTCCGTCAGGGAAAGCTGCATATTGCGATTATGAAATCATACAATTCCCTAATTTACAGTTTAAAAGATTAGTTTGTGGGAGGGTCGGATCATTTAATATAAAGATCACAGACAAAACGGGGAAAGTTGTAAAATGTGATAACCTGCACATTGTTTTGGAAATAAAATAATTAGTTGTTCTAAAACATGTCGCGTGGACCAGAAGAACCAGGAGTTACATTAGCGCCTGTAAGGTGTATAACTTTAGAATTAAAAGACCTTGCAGACGTTTACAGACTTTGAACAGAATGGTGAGATAGGCGCTTTGTATGGTTTTGAGTACACTAAAGATGGTGATTATAAACGCAAAGAGGTTGGCGACAGCAAAAAGTTTCCTAAACTAGAACAACTGCGCAATCTAGAAGCAAATAATGTTGGCCAGTATGAATATAAAATAGTTCGAAAACCTGACCTCAAATGGCACTTAGAACCATATTTAGAATGGGAAATAAAATTTGAATTCATAAGCCCATTTACATTTTTTAACCATCAAAAAAATTTCAGAAAAGCATTCAACTCAGGTCCTTTACATGTAAGTCTTATGCCAGAGGACAATAGTCGGAAAGAGATTGAAATAACGCCGTATGGGAAAAAACAGTACATCCTCCACAAAAGAGAAACGGTTTTAAAGGAAGCTTCTACAAAATTACAGTTCATTCCGCAAATGAAATTAGGAGACACGTTCACAATGATATTTGAAATTTCTGTCTTAAAAGATGTGAAGAGGGATGGGGCTGTGGGCGTCAGTGACGTCCTTCTAAAAGGAATTCTAATTAGCTGGCAAAACTTAGACGTTGACAGTCTTAAGGTTACTGTCGTCGTTCTTAACAATGGTGAGGATATTAAGGTCATAACAACAAGCAACAAAATCAATATTAGTCTAAATAGAAACAATCTTACAGAACTAAAATGGATTAATCTTACACATTTAGACCTTATAGGATTTTATTATACTGAACAAGTTTTAACAGAGGGCATGATAAAAACAATAACCGGATTAGATTAAGTTCTGTTATAAAACTATGAAGCAGTTAAACTTTATGACAAAAAACCCTCATTGTTCATTAATTTGTGGACAAACTGGTTGTGGGAAAAACAATATTTATCCTCGACCTGTTACAAACAGTTTATCGTTATAATTTTGATCATATTGTGATTTTCTGTCCAACACTTAAATGGAACAAAGCATATCATGATAGAAGGTTTATGTGGACAGATGATAACATATTTTTAGTTGATCCCAGCAATAAACTGAGTGAATGTCTAGAACGCTTTTTTATATTGTTTGAGGGAACGCAGACGCTATTTATTATAGATGACTGTTCAGCAGAAAAAGACATAATTAAAAAGAGAAACACTTTGTCGAAACTAGCTTTCAGTGGAAGACATGCTGGGATAAGTGTGTGGATTTTATGTCAAAAATATAACTCAGTTTAAAAGACTTTAGAGAACAGTTAAAGACTGTAGTTTTATTTCACATGAAAGACAGAGATGCATTTGATGAATGTTTGCGTGAAAATGATGTTATTGAAAACGATCAAGAAAAACACAGGATTAAGCAAAAACTAAAATCTGAAAAGTTTAGTAAATTAGTATTAAAAACGGATAATCCTACACAGTATGCCTGTTTGTAGATAATCATTATTTTTTGGTTACTTGTTAGAGAACAGGAAAAGGCGGCTTCTGGAGTTGCCCGGTCGAAACTGGT
>JAFLJL010000957.1:35000-46876 GCA_018398815.1 Conus ventricosus
GCGCAAATTGTTTTTAATGTGTGTTGTAACCTTTACAAGATGATCTATCGTGCACTACCTTTTCGAAAACCTGCTTGGTTATTTGGGATTATGTTCCGTTTTTCGCAGTAATACACAAGACGCTTTTCAATAATTTTTTCTAACAATTTCCCAGCATGCGAGGTTAGAGCTATTGGTCTATAACTTTCAACCGAAGACCTAGGTTTACCTTTTTTAGGTATAGGTATCACAACTGTCCTCTTCCAGATGCTTGGCAGAGTTTCATTTTGCCAACATTTTTGGTAAAATGAGTGAAGTAACACCTTCCAGGTCTCGGGCAAGTGGGTTAACAACTGTATGAGATACCATCAAAACCAATGGCCGTTTGTTGGAAGAGAAGGATTCTAGAGTTTAAACGGGAATTTTTCATAAGAGAAGGAGAATTTAAATGTGTTTTTGGGTTTCGGAACGGAAATCTTCATTATGGATTGTTCCTTTTTTTTTCCTTGTAAGAGGGAAAGTCTGAACTTAGATTAACAACAAATTTTTTTCCAAAGAATACCTTTAAAAAGGGCCTCTGCTTTGTCCTGGATGTTTTTTACAACATTGTTTTCTATTTTAATGGGAAAGGGTGGAAATTTAAAAATTTTAGTCTTCATTTTTTTTTTGATTTTTTTCCCACCTTATGTATACCCTTTGAATCCAAAATTTTCAGATAGAAAAAACCCCGGAAAAAATTTAACCCTTTGGGCTTGGCAATCCCCCTGTTTGAATTATTTTTAGTACTTTTCATTTTTTTAAAAATTTTTATTTTCCTCGGCCCTCAAAAGCCATTTTTTTATAAGCTGTTTTTTTTCAGAGACATTCTTTGCACATTTTCATTCCACCATCCTTTAAACCGAGTTTTTATTTTCTTTTACTTAATTACTACACTTGGGAAAAATCGATTTTTCAGTGCAAAAAAAATAGAAAGGCTCAGATTTTTCGAAAAACACACAATTTTCATCCCCCCTGTATACTGTTGTGACCCTTTAATTAACAACGAGGACTGATGGGAACCCCAAATCACTTTTTGTAAAAAAATTTGGGAATTATATCGTCAATTTTCCTTATCTTCCCCAATTAACCCTTTTTCATTAAATTGAAAAATGGGAAAAAATGATCACTCCCCAAGGTATCTTCCCCTGTTACCGGGCATGATTGACGGGCAAAAAATCTGTGATCCCAAAGTCAAATAAATAGCAGGGGGTCAATGGTAGATACACCCGGTACTCTGGTAACGCTCCCCAAACTTTTAAACCCAAGGACTAACCCAGAATCCCCCTATATTTTAAACCAACGTTTTTAAAAAGTTTTTGGGGAACACCCGGGTTTCCCCAAAAAGGAAAGCATGCGCTTTGAATTTCCCTGGCCCAATAACTTTTTTGTTAGTCAAGGAAAAGATTTTTTTATCCAATCGGGAACTTCAGCATTTGGCCGTTGGGATATATACAGAAAATAACAATAACACGGGTTTCCTTGTTAATTTTTGGAAAATGGGGCCCGTAAAAAAAAGCTTTTCCCTTATTTTGGGGGAAAATTTTAATGCATTTTACGGAAAAAATTTTTAAAGGGCCAGTTCAATGAAAATGCAGTTTAAAACCTTTGGTTAGTAGTTTTTTTAAAACTGTGGGGGGTTTGGATAGTAAAATTTCTGGTTTTGGAAGTTTGTTTGGCTAAAACGTTTAAAGACGTAAAGCAAAAAATGTCAAAAATAACTTGAAAAAAATGTGGCATTAAAACTGAAGTAAGTTTTTTAACACGTTTTACATTCCACTGGAATTAGAAAATGCCCTCTTTCTGGTTTCATTTTGAAAATAAACAAAAGTTCTAACTTAAATATTGTAAACCAAAACCCTTTTTAAAAATCTGTGAAAATTTCCCACGGGATGCTGATGGAGTCCCGGGGGGGTGGGGGCTGTATTCTGGTAGTCGACAGGGAACTCGTTACTGATTATGGAAACCCACTTGGGGGGTTTCGTTCGTGCCTTGGGTTCCCCATCCCCTCGTGGGGAAAAGGTTTTTGGTGGTCTTTCCCCAAAAGAGCCGGGTGGACATGCCCCCGCCCCAAATTTTTTTTCCCCAGTCAGGGTTTTCCCTTTTTTGGATGGGAGGGGGGATCTCTAGTAAAGGGTTTTTTGTTCTGAGCGGGAAAAAGTTTTCATGGGGAGGCCCGATAAAGGGTTTTGGGGTTTAAGTCAGAAAGTAGACAGCGTTGAAAATTTCCCCCTTACTTCAAAAAGGCTTGTCTTTAACAGGGGCAATCCTACTTTCCACAACTTTGGGTCTTTGGGGGAAATGATTCTTGATCTGTTGAAAAATACTGACCCGTTCTTTTGAAGCCCCTTTGTGGGTCTGTAAACCCTTTTTGGGCGTTGATTTCCAGAGTGAAGAACGACACAGTCGTAAAGGTCATCGGCGGCGACATTTTGAAGCTGTTTTTACATTGAGAAAATTTTGTGTGCCTTCTTAGATGAGATGCGAAGGCCATATGAATCTCCCAAACGCCGAGCATCAATTCTGGACATTGTAGAGTCATGGAGAAAGAGAAACGCTTGGAAGCTGGTTCTGAATGTGATGTCTTGACGTCATGACGAGGAGATTTGCAGTCAGCTTGAACTGACGTCATTTTTTATCTTTGAAGAGTTCTTTTCCATTTTGTTTTGCCCCTGTTTATATTCCGGGCCAAATCCAAGGCTGAAGCCTTCAATCCCCTGTATCAGCCGACCCCGCCGGAGACGATTTCAAAGCGTCAGCGTAAATACCTCTGGAGGGAGAGGCTGCCTGGTTGTTGCCGTTGTCAACACCGAGTTTCGAAACTGTCTCTCTCAGTTTTCCTATCAGTTCAGTTCAGTTCAGTTCAGTTCACTTGGGACTTTGATAGCCTCACAGCTTTTGTGTCCCAATCATCTTATTTCATAAACATGGTTGCTTAATGCATGCATATGCTCAGGATATATTTTAATCTATTCCATCAATCAACTTGAAATTTTAACATATTTAAACTCAGCGGTTAGTATCCAGAAGGTTTTTTAAAAGTATTCAAATCTTTTGCTTTTTTAATGTGTGCAGGTAGTTTGTTCCAATACGGTTGCCACTCTGTTACTAAATGAAAATTTTCTAATATTAGTGCGACAATATTTAATTTGGATTTTGTTATCAGAATTTCTTGTAATTTGATTAGTGGTTAGTTGAAAAAATGTGTTAAAATTTGTACTGTTAAGTCCCTTAAATAGCTTGTAAGTCTCAATCAAGTCTCCCCTTATTCGTCGGAACTTTAACGATCGTAAATTTAACCTTCGCAATCTATCTGCATAGCTAACATATTTGAATTCCTTAATTAACAAGGTGGCTTTTTTGTACTTTCTCAATACTTGCTGATTGCTTTTAAATAAGGGCTCCATATCACATTTCCATACTCCAGGTGGGGTCTAACTAATGCCTTTATAGTAATGTAAAAACTTCAGTATCCAAATATGAAAAAGACCGTCTGATTATCACTCTGGCATCTGACAGTTTCTTCTAACGCATCAATCTTTTTACAGAGTGTTTCGATGATTGTTGTTAATTTTTTTTTTAGCGAACTCACGTTTGTGTTGTCGCAGAGCACCCCTGATCGTCTATTTTGTCATTGCCATCCTTCTCTTGATCGTTTTTTTTCCGACCTTGACACGCTCGCTTCAGCACATCCTTAAGAAGATTTTCTGTCCACTTTTTTGTTGACCTGTATTTCTTGGTTCTTTGGTTTTAGTGGCGTTCACCTTGCTTCCCATGCAGCGAGATCTTGTATGCCTAGTCATATTCACTATTCTTCCAAAATATAACTGGAGACAAATCTGTTGTCTTCTAAACTTCTATCCGCCATTTTTGTTTCTTCAATCATTACAGGATGACAACATTACAGACGAAGAATTTCAGCGTCTTATGGCTGATGGCGAGGATTATAGACGACAAAAAAACTGAACTTCAAAAGGAGTGGAGAAAGACTTTTACTTCACAACAGGTAGACACTGCAGCAAAAAGACATAACATTGAAAAACAAACAAATGATCAGTTAAAACCCAAAATGGGTTTAAAAAAAAATAGATTATAAGTTTAACAAAAAAAAATTAAATTTAACTTTTTTTTTAACTAACAGGCACTGTGTTTGGAAAGGACAACTTGCAGCTCTTCACGAACAAGGACCCTTTTAAGGCCTTTTAGAGAAAGTTTCTCTTAAATAATTATACGGGGGGGGGGGGGGGTTGTTTTCTTTAATTCGTTCAACTTCATTACGTCTACGCTCCATATAGGATCTGTAGCTCTAATTCTAAACATCGCCCTCTGCCTCTCCAGGAGCATACAAGTATTTTACTTTTAGTCCAAACGGCCATTTTTTTTTTACTCTGCACATTTCAGTAAACCCAATTTTTTAAATTTGATTGCGTTTACTGGTTTTAAGACCTGTCGTTTTTAAATTCTTCATTGTTCATGGCACGTAAGCTGTGGCAATCTCCTAACCCATTTGTGTTGCGTGCACTGTCCATAATTTTTTCTGTGATATTGATAGGTAAACAGGCGTTCAGCTAGATCTTATTAAAATTTTCTACTAGGGTTTGTGAACGATGGTTGCCTGGGATCCCTCTCTTAATTGTAACATGCCGCTTTAAAAACATTTTGGTTTTTACAGAACCTTAAACTCTTTTCCATCATAAACTTGAATCATCCTAGAATATTTAAATGGGCCTCGGCATGTGTATTTCTTGTAAAGCCACAGCCACAGCAGTTGAGCTTTTATCCGTTACAGGTTCAGCGTCTTTGTATCCTGAAGCCATGTCAACAACTGTCAGAGCATACTTAAACTTTTTTCTTCTAACTTTGTCATGTGGAAGATACAGCAAGTCCATCTCTGGGGGGTGTCATTTGGAACTGAGTTAACAAAATCTAGGCCTTATTATTCTTTTTGGGGCACGTAGGATATATTTGCCAAATTGCTTGTTTTGAAAGCCAGTCTTTCGCATCTGATTCGGGCACTCTAGCAGCTTTACTCATTTTTCAATGGCAGTTCTTTCCTTTCCAAAAACCCTTTTAGGAGAATAATATATTTTGTACTTCGTATTGTCCATAAGAAAGGACTGTATTTTATTTGTTTTTTTTTACACAAGAAAGTGAGCAACAAGATAGCCCGAGGTCATGCCAACTGCAATAAAAATTTCTCTGCAGTCTTCTGTTTTTCAGATGGTTCATAAAAGTCAGACAGTTCTGGAGGTGGTTTTGTTGTTAGAAACTTCTTTCCTGTCACTAAGTAATACTCATTCATTGCGTCACCCACGTCTGTAAATGTATGCTCTGCATGACCCTGTTCTTTAATTTTTTTATTAAAAAAGTCTAAGTGAGCCAATCCTCCTTTTCTCGTAACCGTCTCTTGCCTTGGCTAAATCTTCCATTGCCTTGTTATGCCGTTCTCTCTCTTCATCGGACCGCAATTACTAAACATATAATTGCTTCCAGAGAAAACCAAACCCTTAACAATAGCTCCTCCCACCATCAGAACCAATCCAGACATTTTTTTATGAATTATTTTCTTAATGAATTAATCTGCCTTAATATTTTTGGGATAATCCCCTGTGTAAAAAGAAAGTTTTTTGAGGCAATCCCAGCAGTATTACAACTATAACCTTAACAACATCCTCAATGTCTAACCTTCCTAGGTCAGCTGGCCTCATTTTTTAACATGTTTTTTGCTAACACACTATATCTATCTAAGACCGCCAATTACAGCAGAGGGGGTTAAATCGTATTGATAATCTTTTTTTCGCTCATCTTTTTATTAACTAAAAAAAATTAAAATAATCATAATACGAAAGACTGTCTATGTGCTTTTTAATCAGATAATCTTTTGTTGTTAAAGCAAAAAAATAAGGTTGCAACTAGTTTTGGCGAATTTCTATCTTTCCCATGTTGGACGGTTTTATTCCTAACAAACATTTTGCAAGGGTTGAAAAAAACTATAACACCAATGATAGGCACTGCATAATTAACCAGCTTTAACTCATAGTTTTAAAAGATTATATAATTTTTTTGCTTTTAAATGGATTGTGACGAACTATTAAAGTGTGAGGGCAAGCAGACTACTCCACAGGCTACTCAGCAGACCATGCCATAAAGAAAGTTTATACTCTCTGGCTGCGTGTGGAAAAACTAGACAGTATTTAGGCACTGAACTAAGTATTGAACAGATTCAGCAATTGTCTACTTAGACGTTGGGGAAGTACTAGCTAGGTACGAAGCGCAGCTAGGATAAAAAAAAAAGGTTAATCGGGGGGGCAGACAATGATTAGTCTATATGTAAGTTAGTAAGTAAGATGGCGCCGGTTGGAAAAATTTTCAAATAGATCCGGTTTTAAACAAGTCCCAAGAAACTCTTGCATGTGACATGTTTACAGAATTTGGGACGATGTATGCCCATTCATAAAGGGATTAATTACTTTTAACATTTTTAATTTTGATCATATTAATTTTAATCGCAAAAAAAATGAGCGTCAGGAGAAGAAGACTCCACAGGAGCAGAAGGGTACCACAAGTAAGCCCACAAGAGAATGCGCCCCAGGCATCCCACAAGTGAGTAATGTTACTAAGTCTAAAAGTCCTGACGTGTGAGGCCGGGCTTTAAATAGCTGAATGGAACAGACTGGCAAAAAGCAATCCAATAGCAAAACAAAATTGTTAGATAGTAACAAAACATCAACACCAGCACGCCACCATCACCAACAACAACACAATCCAATCAAACTATAAGATGTATTGTTATGTATTTGCTGCTGTTTTGTTGTTGGTGGGGGGGGGGGGGGGGGGGGGGTTAGCAACAAATGTCTAACGCCATACTTAGCAGCAAAGTCACAACCCCCCCACAAAAACCTTTAAAAGAAGAACCAGCTTCTGCAAAAAAAGTACAACCTCCCCCCTGTAGCCCCAAATTTTTATCGGATTAGTTTTTAAAAAACTAGAAAGAACTAGATAAGTTGGTTATAGAAAGTACTTTTAAAGTTTAAAGTACAAGAAAATTTTTAAGTTTAAGTCCAAGTAAATTATAAGTTATGTTAAGTACTAGTCAAGTACAAGTTAGGTTTTAAGTAATTTACAAGTTGGGTTCTTAAGTTAAGTACTAGTTAAGTACAAGCTAGGTTCTTAAGTTAAGTACAGGCCAAGGGTCATTTAAGTTAATCTTTTAAAGTTCTCCAATGCCCTACAGCATATGAAAACTCAGGGTTGACATAAGTTTCTTGTATTGTTTTGAGACTAGTGATTTCTTGTTAACAGCCGTGTATTACTGATGGAGAGAGGTCAGTTTAAAATTGTGTGATGAATACTTGTTTTCAAAAGACTTGCTTGTAGTTGTCCGTGAGTTATTTTTTTTTTACAACTTCTTTACTTATGCCCTTAGCCTTCTTCATTACGAAGTCTGGCTAGAAACACTATACATCTTTGCCCGTTTTAAAACCCAAAGTATTCCCGTATAACTGTCCCATTAAGTCCCTCCTTCATCTTTTCCAATCACTTTTTGGGTTTTCAGTTGAATGTAAAGGGCTGTCTTTAGGATAGCACAGTGTCTTACCATCCATCAGCTCCTTTGGCTACCTCTGTTTCTAAGTCTTTGTAAAAGTCTTCTGTGGGACGTCTAGAATAAAACTATCAGTATCTTTGTAAAGAACTCTTTGACTTGGATACGCGGTTTTAAATAGTCATACAGAAATTCTAGCATTAACAGCTTTGACAGCTCTAAATGGTAAGCCCATAACACCGGTTGTCCAAAATAACTTTCTGTTTCTTCATCATAATGCCAACCAGGTCGTTATAAAATTTTCTAAAGTCTTGATAGTTAGGTTTAGAGACCGTTTGATTTGCTTGTTTTCGTTTGTAACTAATCTCACATCTTTGCGTTTGGTGGGGTTCCCAGGTTTTGCCAAAACACTGTTGTTCATTAACATGAAAAAGTCCCTTTTTTTTTGAAGCATCAGTGGCTTTTGGGTTTTAAGATCAGTATTCTTCAGATGTATGGCCTCTTAAAGGGCTCTTGGTCAAAAGCAATGATTCTGTGAACGGTTGTCAGCTTTAGCCCGTGTCTTAAGTAAAACTGTAGGAGTCTGTAATGGCAATACATACTTTTGTCTTATGACGGAGATTAGGCACAAGTTTAGAGGTTCTGTGGGGGCCATCTTTAAGCTTTTGCAGCTAGGGGGTAATCGTTGAGGGGATCGTGTAATTCTTTTGGATATTCTAAGTCTACTTCCAAGATTAGTCCTGTTGGATTATTAGGCGTAAGATGTGACAGAATACCTAACACTGTATTAACTTCATGAGGCCCTTTTATCATTTTTAAGTTTCCAGTGGGAGTGGCTGGTCATAGCCCATCATACAGATTGTTAGGTCTAAAACATTAGATGTTAATGGTTTAGTTGGGTCATAGTCATCTAAGTACTTATTGTTGGCTTTACAGTAAGGATGTGAGGCCATGCAATACCTCCCCCTTAGGCCGTCTTCAATCATTGGAGTGTGGTAAAATTTGATATTAAGTCAATCTGCATGTTGTAGACTTTAAGAATGCATCCCAAGAAAGGCCTGGGGCAGAGAGTAATGTGATTGAGTCTAGACCGTAATTTTCATGCATGTAAATCTGTAATTCTGAAAGACGTCTGCTAATAGACATACGTCAGCCATCAAGTATTTTATCATGATAATCACCCATTGTTGACAGTGTAATTCTGTCCAGGCTTTCTGGGCGGATTCATATTTTAGAGTCTTTTATGTCTTGCCTTAAGACTAAAAAGAAAGCGCCTTTAGGGGGAAGTGAGTCTTCATCAAACCTTTCCCACGAGTTCATGTATTCATAAGGGTAAACGCCTTTACGCACTAAAGATAAGTTAAAATATTGTTTAGTTATTGGGAAGTATTGTAACGATCCCGCTAATTTATCCAAACTTCCCCTCGATGTTGAGCAGAGTCCCTAAAGGATAAACAGTCAAGAGTAACAGTCATGTACTTTTCGGAAGACTGTGCAATGCAGGTAACCCTTTTATATTCAGAAGTCACTGCTTGCATGATAAAATGAGAATCTAACCCCGTACGTTATGAAAGAAAATGGGCAGTTTCCAAGTCTTTGGGTCCCAAAATTAAGCTGAAGATTGCACTTGCTGTGTGCTGCTCCTCTAAACTTTCGGCTAATGTGATCATGGTCTCTTACTGTTAAGTGTTAGCTCTAAGCCGCAAATCCAACAGTGAGTGGCTGAGTCCATAACGTTCTTGGTATTCAGGAGTCCATAACAATGTCTGAAAGATTCAGTTGATTGGAGAAAATGATTACGAAGTTTTTCATGTGTTGTAAAAATCGATTAGCTGCATTTGGCCTCTGTAAATCTCAGGGTTGTGTGTGCGCCGTCTAATCTAACAACAAAAAAAGCATAAGAACAGATCTGATGTGGGTTTGTCACGAGTTTGTCACGAGGCCTATGACGATTGACCCATCTAGGGTGGTGGAATTATTCATTTATTTCTTGTCGTTGTTTTTTGCGTGTTTTCCGTCCCCTAATGTGGCTTGTGGTGTGTTGCACCCTTTAAAGTCGTTCAGCTCAGGTTAGGTTACTTTCTCTCTCTCTCTCTCTAATTCCACTGCCCGTGGCAATTCATCCTGCAGGTTACGGGTGGCTGGTACCTTTCGCTTGAACTGGCTGTCTCTATCGGCCTCTCACCCGTCTTTTTACCTGCCGCCATGCATCATTCCTCTTAGGCTTGAGGTATTCTCACTGTGACGTAGCGTGGCATGTTGGGGTGCCATCGTTTAGGCAGGTTTTCTCTTTACTCGAGCGGAAGATGTCCTTGGGAGCGCCTGCTCCGCTTTTGGGTTTTTCACCACTTTGTCGAAGGGACGGTCGGTACCTTCATTCTACAGTCGGCCTGTAGGGGAGGGAATCACGTCATCTTTTTTCCGCTCTGTTCGCTGCCCTCGACTGGACAGAGGGCAAAAGAGGGCGCTTGACCCGCCACTTTGGGTCACCCACGGGTAGGTGGTAAGCATCAGTTTCGTGGTTTGTTTGGGGTTTTTTTTTTTTTGTTAGCCGGCTAATTCTTCTCTTTTGCGCAATTCTGTTGGTTTTCAAAATTATAAAAGAAATATTGTTTGAGACCACTTTTTCTGGTTAATTCAATCTTTAACTGGCCAGTCAAAATTATATCCAAAAGTCTTTCTCCTTTTTAATGCATCTGGTGATGCGTAGTTGGTGGGGAGGGGGGAACCTGGTGATTTCAGGGTTGGTACTTGCTTGGTCTCGCTCGTCCGCCCTGTCACAATTGCCGTCTCGCATTCTTCGGCCACCGTCTGTTTGTGTTTGCAAGGGGAAAGAGTTGTTTTATATGTTTTGCGAGCGTGCGTACGCATGATAGTCGTTTGATGCGTGGTTGGAGACTTTGTGTCATTTTATGATGTTGCTATAAAATGTGAGAATAATTGTGCCATTGAATTATTATTATATGCAAATGTGGTGGCAGTTATAAAAGCAATGGGTTGCTGTATTAGTTCAGTTCCTAAGAAAGGAAAATGTTGAACGGGAGTGAGGGAAGGATGAAAATATAAATTGCTATTCGTTTGTTTAGCCTGTTAATGTAATCTCTTACCTGCTTCGTGTGAGGAGACCTTTAGCGAACATTTTCCTCATTTGGTTTGTTTACTGTGTGATGCTCAGGTCTGTGTTGAGCTGGTGTTAATGTATTCAGCAAACACCTCCCCTCGCCCATCATGCGAGTGGTGTTAGGATTAAGCAGCAAATATCAGACCGTACTGACTGCGGGGTTCCAGTACCCTTTCTTCTTTCCTTCCAGTTCCTTCCGTGTTCTCTCCTCCCGGGGGCTTCACCTGAAGCTTACGCTGTTGGGGCCGCGCACTGGTTGAGGAGCACGTGGACTTTGCTGGATGTGCCTAACCCTGTCCGGGACTTTCCGCGACAACGTCTCGTCCCACGGAGGCGTTCTCCACTGTCCACGGACCTCCTGCAGCGCACGTGACCGGCGTGGTTAGCTTGGTGTCGTGCAATCTGAGTGTGTGTGTGTCAAGGGTGTCGGCCTTGAAAGACTCTATTCAGGAACGGACCCGGTTTGGGGCACCTGAGTCGACCCGAAACTCTCGAGGACTTTGGAGGGACAGAGGTGGTGGGGGAACCACATGAAAGCACGGAAAGGAATGTGTGTGTTGAAATGATTAATTGGATTGTGCATTGTTGTGTGTGTTGGAATGCTTGTTTGTGACTATGTGTATTGGTGTGTGTGTTGGAATGCTTAATTGTGATTGTGCATGTTGTGTGTGTTGGAATGCTTATTTGTGACTATGTGTGTGCTGGTGTGAATAATGGTGTTATTGTATTGTAATCTTTCTTGTGTGGTCTCTTGCGAGGCGTGTGAGGTCAGTCACTCCCTTCACTCCCATCTAGACCGATCCTGTCAGGGCAGACCTCCAGGGGTCGGTCGTGACAGGGTTAATAAGGCTGTTTTTTGTTCTGGTTGTTGTGGCCCATAGTACTGAGGCAAGATTGATTCAAAGTCAGCGTAAACTACGTATGGACTCATCTGCATTTTTGTGTAAATTTTTAAAGCTAACTTTAGACCCTGGTTTGGGTGCAATAAGTTTAGTTTCAAGTCTACAAAACTTTACAATGAGTTCTATGGCTGGTAGCTGCTTTTATAGTTGGAATTCTGAATAACACCTTCTACAAGCCCTTGTTTAGCCATGATATCCTTTGATGATAAATACTTTTCCATAAAGCCGCTATATTTTAGGATCTGAGATTAATTCCATAGTGCTCTTTTGCCATCGCAAGTTCAGTCAATGTCTA
>JAFLJL010000958.1:0-12500 GCA_018398815.1 Conus ventricosus
GAGAGAGAGAGAGAGGAGAGAGGGGAGAGAGGGAGAGGAGAGAAAGGGGGGAGAGAGGAAAACCCCCCACCCCCGGCCCCCCCCCCCCACCCAACCTTTTACCCCAAAGTGCTTTGTACTATTTTTGCCCCGCAAGGTGTGCACGGCGGGCGGAGCTCTAGGACTACAGTTCACATTTGGTGTAAATCATTAAAGGGTGGGTAATGACCCCCCCTTTTTTGGTTTTTTTTTTTTTTTTTTTGGGGTTGCCTTTCCCCTTTGGGGGTTTTCATTTCGCTCTTGATCCGAGATTTTGTGTCATTTTTTTTGGGAGACTGCACAAGGGTGCGTTCTAATACTCAGCTTTGGAAGTCGTTTTAAAAAGGGAAAAAAAAGCCCAAACACCAAGGCAGGGAGTGCTCTTGAAGATAAACCCCCCAATCGCCCCCCCCACGTACTTCGGATTTCTGTAAACACACGTCCCCCCTCCTTCCCCCCCCCCTCCCCCCCCCCCACAACACACGCACGCCGACGCACGCACCAACACAACACACAAAACCACACACACACCACACGCCACACACACACACACACACACACACACGGTAAATTCTTTCTAAGTAATGCATAGATAAAACGCAGCAAGTTAGCAAACTTAAGTAGACTACCCTGAGGATGAAATAAAATAAAGGGAAATCAGAAAAAACAAAGACATGTTTTGAAACGTTATTTCCATTTAAAAAAACGAAAAAGGGCACAAGAAAACAAAATTGGGAATAGAAAGGGCTTTCCCCCCCTCCCACCCCCTCTCCCCCCCCCCCCCCCCCCCCCCCCCCCCCCCCCCACCCCCCCCCCCCACTAAAACCCGCGTTCATGTAAACCTCAACTTTCCTTTTATCTACGTCAACATTGACCTACTGGAAAGATGGGGGTACATGGCAGTTTGTACGGAACCTTCAGGATCAGGCCGCAGCTTTTGGAAAAGGAGAAAAATGGAGGAATTGCCCCGCCACGGGCCCCACTTGGACGGATGCTGTCCGCAAGTTCCCGTTCCCCTCTCCTCTCCTGGGGAAGGCAATGCAGAGCGAGAGAGCGCCCAGAAGTCCATTGTGCAGGGTTCGTGTAGTAGGGGTCCTCCAGGGGCTGGGAATTGCAAGGCAGGGGCCGGGGGATACCCGACCACACAGGCTGCACGGTCAGGGGGCTGTGACGAGGAGATACCCCCACCCCCCATTTCCTCCCCCCACCCACCCCCCATTTCATCCTGAGCGACCCGTCTTCAGGTGGATGTCTTAAAGAAGGAGAAGAGGAGGAGGAAGAAGAAGAAAAGAAGAAGAAAAACCTAAACAGAGAAGAAGTGATGAAGAAGACGAATAAAAAGAAGGAAAAAGTAAACAGAGAAAAGGAGTTGAAGAAAAGAAGAAGCCAAGAAGAAGAAGAAGAAGTAAAGCGAGAAAAGAAGAACAGAAGGAATAAAGTAAACTGAGGAAAGTGATGAAGAGATAGAAGAAGAAGAAGATGAAGCCGAAACAAGAGAACAGGAAGTAGGAATGAAGAGATGAAGAAGAAGAAGAAGAATGAAGTTGAAGAAAAGGAAGGGGAAAATAACAGAGAAAAGAGATGAAAAGAAAGAAGACAGGAGAAGTAGAAGATTTGTTAGATGAAGGAACGATGAAGAAAGAAGAAGGAAGGAATAATGAAGTGGAGGAGGTAGGACGAAGTTCGAGATATCGATGGTATATCTTTCCTTCTCTCCTCTCTCTCTCTCTCTTCTCTCTCTCAGCTCTCATCTCTCTCTCTCTCTCTCTAATCTCTCTTCCACTCTCCTCCTCTCTCTTCATCTCTTCCTATCTCTCTCTCTCTCTCCTCTCGCTCTCTCTCTCTCTCTCTCTCTATATATATTGTTATATATATTATTTATTTTTCTCTATATATATCCTGATGGATAGCTAGGCTTGAAACAAGCTTGGTGATTTTTAATGCTTCATTAAAAAATAAAATAAAACTTTTAACATGATGTTGCTCCCACAAGGGGGTTGAGCCATTTTCACGATTTTTGTAAGGACACTTTTATTTATATATATAATATATATATTTATTTATATTATTATATTATATATATATTTATGATAGATAGATAGATAGATAGATAGGATAGATAGATAGGATAGATTAGATCAGATTGATTGATATTTATTATGTATCACTGATGAATTAAAACGGACAATAAAATAGATGACATGGATAATAAAGGAAGATATGGCTAGTAGTCAGCTTGGCGGTTCAGGAGACGGTTGTTCCCAGCTTTCTCAATAACTGTGTAATTATTTTATTTTTTTTCAAGTATAAATGAACCGTTGTCCTGCTAAGCAGATAATGCCAAGGAAATCGCCAGTCCTTCACAGGTAGTGGAACAAGGTCAGTTGAGGGATGTTTTTTCTTTTCTTTTTTTCTTCTTATTTTTATTCGATATCTTTTCGTTTTCAGAGGCGCGCATTACATAATTTCATTCATTCTTTGCGTTTCAGAGGCGCATCCCAAATACATTCAATCTTTTCCGTTTTCAGTGGCGCATTCACATTTTATTTCAAATCTTACGTTTTCAGTGGACGTGTGCAATGTATATTCAATGCTCTCTCTCTCTCCTCTCCTCTCTCTCTCTCTATCTACTATATCTCTCTCGCTCTCTCTCTCTCTCTCTATCTCTTTCTCTCTCCTCTCTCCTCTCTCTCTCTCTCTTCTCTCTCTCTTATATTTCAGTATTTGTATCTTTTCTTACCTTTTCTTTTTTCTTTAGGCCCCGGAGCGGCTGGCATGTGATAACATAAGCTGTCATGTTATTCCACCCTAACCTCTGTATATATAATTTCGTTGTCTTTCGTTCGTTCGTTCGTTTTCCTCTCTCTATCTCTCTCTCTCTCTCTCTCTCTCACTCTCTCTTCCTCTCTTATCTCTCTCTACCTCACTCCCGCATCACCCCCCCCTCTCTCTCTCTCTTTCTCTCTCCCTCCTAAATGATAGATTGATAGATAAGATGGATGGTTGGATGGTTATGTATTTATACTTAACATATACTATGCAGGTACTATTCAGTAAATTCCACCCTCCCTCACTAAACAGAGGAGAGAGAGACAGACAGACACGACAGGACAGAGACACGCAGAGAGATGGACAGAGAGGGAGAGAGGTGAGAGAGAGAGAGGAGAGATGAGGAGAGGAGAAGTGTCGAGAGAGAGAGGAAAGTCAGACAGAGACAGAGACACACAGAAGAGAGGGACAGGAGAGAGGAGGAGAGGGCGGAGGAGATGACGAGAGAGTGAGAGAGAGAGTGAATGTTCGAAAGTGAGTGGAATGTAATACAATGAATAGAAACAAACAAGATAGAAACTGCCAATGTAAGCAAATTTGCTTAACATTCAAAAAAATGACCACATTTCAAGAAATTCTTGTTTGTTTATTCGGAAAATGGACCCATTGGGGATTCGCGGATGAGTAGAGAAACAATAAGCAAAAATCGAAAAGCTCAAATATGGTCTTGCTCCATAGTGTTCCACAACAATTTGGCTCGAACCAGGCCTCCATCATTACAGATCATCTTTTAACTGCCTGTTTTTCCTCTTCATAACTCAGATTCCGCCCCTATTCTTTCCTGAAAAAAGAAAATCCCTTCTCTCACGATATGTTTCTTTCATATGATCTTCACAAACCTGTCCAAAATTTGTCCAGAAGTTTGTTGTTGTTGCTGTTATTATTGATGTTGATGATGTTGTTGCTGTTGTTGGTTTTGTATACTAATATAGATCATTTATATTATATATTATATATATATATATAAATATCATTATTTATAATGCTGATCAGTTAACAGTAGTGGGGGGGGAATAAACTAGTGCAGGCCAACAATTCTTCATGTATTAAGTAATGACTTGGGCCAAAGATTTGAACTTTTAGAGAATAAAGAAAAAAATAGAAAAAATGAAATTGCGGGGTAATATTTTTAATATTGTGAAAAATAACCTTCACTAGCTGCCTGAGGGAACCTTTAGTTAAGCCCTCGTGATAGGCACATGTATTTGTTATGCCTGCTACCTAGGCCTTTTCGTTCCGCTGGTCGGACTCGTCTGGGAGACACGGATGATTGGTGTCTTGCGGCTCTGGTGCAAATTGAGACACACCACAGTCCATAATTCTGTGGTGTTCTCTCCACCATGGGTTCATAAATAAGAATCCAACAGTACCCCCAAGGCAGCCAAGCGGGTAGGGTTAGTAAAATGGAATATTAAAAAACGAAAAAGTGGGGAGAGGACTTAAAGTTGCTGAAAAAACTCAAAAGCATTATGCATAAACAGTTTAAAAATGTCGGGGATCAATCTATGTGCAGATATATATTATATATATGTGTAGCTGTTTAATAACCTATAATTCGGTTTTTAAAATGCGATAACCCCGTCGGTGCAACATTTGTTTTAAAAAAACTAATAACAAGTTTATGTATATGATTTTAGACTTCGTTTTTATTCTTTATACTTCTAAACCACACACTCATACACCACACAAACTCTCACACTCACACACTCACCACACACACACACACACTCACATTATCATATATTATTTTTTATATTTTTTTGCTATATTTTCTTTATATTTTTATATATTTATTTATATATATATCACGATATATATATATATTATGTTTTTCCCCATCCACCAATCCACCACTCATGCAATACTGTTAGTTTGCGCAGATATCATCTGCCTCTGCAGGTCTATGAATGGTATCTCCCAACTTTGTCGTCAATCTAAGAATAAGAGCATGCTTTGTTTATTAGTCTTTTATTTATTTTATATATATTATATATTACTATATTTTTTTATTTATATTTTTGATAGTTTATTTATATATTTAAACCGTGGTCTCTTTTTCCAGCCATAATGTATGCGCAATTATAGAAATGGTTATTTATATTAACTTTTTTGTGGCTTTGTTAATTAAAGAACTGGCCGGCATGGTTCTGTAACGAAGGTTCGTGATCCTGTGGTTTGAATTGTCATTTAGTATTCAGGTACATCTCTCCGGACTGTGTTGCACTCATACCTGCACTTGGTCCTCTCTGTGCGTGGGCAGTGTAGGATCTAGTGTTCTCTGTTTGGACAGACACTTTGCCAGCAGTCAGGAGGGTTATGCGTACATTTCTAAGATCTAATTGCAATAGTGTGGCGACGGCTGGCAATATCTCGGATAAACACATTTTAAAAAAAGTGATTTTCAGGCTCCGCCGAAAAAGAATACGTAGTTGGAAACGAATTACATTACAAAACACGATCGCGTTTCGAACCTCTTAAATCTTCCTCAGGCAAGATATACAACTCTCTGGACAATGAAAATCGATCGACCCAGCGATTCACTCCGTCTTCATCCTTTTTGGCGCTTGTCGGGCATCTCCTTTTATAGTCTATTTTGTCGTTGATCGGTTTTATCGCTTAGGATTACCATTCGTTCTTGCCGCAGTTCGCGTTCTGGTTGGTGAGTACAGTTGTCCTGTTGTCGTGCTTGCTTTGTCTAGTTAAAGCACGTCTGCGAGATGTGGGGGGGGGGGGTGGGGGGTGTGTTTTGGTTGATTTAATTCAAAGACTTACGAAATACCAGGCCGTTTTGCCTCCCCCCCATTTCCCCGAAACTATGAAACAGGGATGTGAAGAGTGAAACACGGTGGAGAATAAAGTTTGACCTAGACTCTGCATATTACCATACACACAATGCCATGATCTGTGCTTTCGTGTACACATAATCGTTGAACGTATGCTTTATTAAACACACAGCTCGTTTACTTGATGTTTCGCGGGGAAATTGGTGATGGACAGTTGTGCTGTTTAATGCAACAGACACTTTTTTGTAAACTGTGCTTTGTAAGTCGTTGTTTCTATGCCCGCACATCATGGAGATAGAAAGACACATCCCTGTAGCTCATCATCGGCTCGTTTTCGAAGAGAGCGTCCCTACCCCACCACACCACCCTAGCACCCCCTAGAATCGGGGGAGCGGTCCATATCTCACCCATCAACCCCTTCAAGCACGGGAGGTCCATTTCCACACCTATCACCCCTACAGCAGGGAGCGTCCATACCACAACCCTATCACACCCATACAGCTGGGGAGCGTCCCATTACACACCTATCTACCACTACAGCTGAGGTGCGTCCACTACACTCTACCCTATCAACACATACAGCAGGGGAGCGAGCGTCAATTCCATCACCCTATCACCCCATCACAGCTGGTAGCAGTCCAGACCAAACCCTAATCATCACCTTCACACAGGGAACGTCACTTACACACACCTATCTCACCCTACAACTGGAAATGCGTCCCATACCAAACCTATTAATCCCCCTTAACAGCGGGGATTATCGTACATTTCCACACCTCCTTTCACCACCTTATCATCAGGAAGCGTCAATACCACTCCCTACCGTTCACCCCCCTTCAAGCTGGGAGCGTCCTTATCACATAATACCCTATCACCCTACTGGGCGGGGAAACGTCCATACCACTCCCTATCATAGCAACCCCTACTTGCTGTGGCAGCGTCACATACCAAATCACCCTATCTCCACCCTACAGCAGGGTGCGTCCATACCTCACCTACATATCAAACCCCTACCTTGGGAGTCGTCCAGACCACACCCTATCACCCCCATACAAACTGGATGACGTCATACCTCACCCTATCATACCCCTTCTGCAGGGAGCAGTACATACATACCACCTTCTATACCCCCTACAGCAGGGAGCGTCCATTCACACCCTTTACCCCTACTACCTGGAAGAGTCCATACCACTACCATCTCACCCGTACTGCAGGGATGCGTCCATTCCACACCCTATCACCACTACAGCAGGGAGCGTCCTTACCAAACCATCATCTCCCCCTACTGCTGGGGCGTCCATTACCACACCCGATCTACCACCTACAAAAGGACTGAGCGTCATACCACACCCTTTCTCTGCCCCGACCCACCACCCACACACCACCTCCCACTCACTCACATCCACACACTAACTTTTCACCCCCCTAATGCAGGGTACGTCCTCTCCACTCCGCAGCACCCCCTACTAACAGGATGCGTCCATAACACTACACTACTCATCACCCCCTACTGCAGGGAGGTCCTTTACCCACACCCTATCACCCCTTACACAACTGGAAGGGTCCATTCCACACCCTACCATCTACCCCCTATCTGCTTGGATCTGTCACAATAAATTCACACACACCTATCACCAACTACCAACAGGATGCGTCCATACCTCACCCTACCTATCTACACACGAACAGCAGGGAGGTCAGACCTCCAACCGATCACCCCCTTCTGCTGGGGAGCGTCATAACCACACCCTAATCACCCCCTACAACATGGAAGCGTCCATACCTCACCATTTCACACCCTACAACAGGCATGCGTCAATCCCACACCCTATAACCCCCTACAATGCAGGAGCGTCCATTCCAATCCCTAATCACCCCCTTCAAAAAGGAAGCGTCCATACCACACCATATCACCCCCTACTGCAGGGAGCGTCCCTTCCTCACCCTTTCTCACCTATCTTGCAGGTGCTGCCGTCCTTACCCACACCACTTTAACCCCCTACAACAGGAAGCGTCCATACCACACCCTATCTCCCCCCTACAGGCAGGGGCGTCCCATACCACACCCTCATCACCCCCTTCAGCAGGGTGCGTCCTACCACACCCTATCTCCCCTATACAGCAGGGAGCGTCCATACCACACCCTACCTTTCACCCCCTACTGCAGGGAGGCCCGGGGTCCCCTTACCACACCTATCACCCCCTACTCATGAAGCGTCCACTACCACACACCCTTTACACCACCTACGCAGGGAGCGTTCATTCCGCACCCTATCACCCCCTCTACAATCAGGAAGCGTTCCTGTCCTCTCTCCCTACCTTATCCACATCCCCCGCTTCAGAGGGGCGATCCATACCACTCACCCTATTCACACCCCTACCGCAAGGATACGTCCATTCCACACCCTATCACCAGTACAAACGGGGGGGAAAAGTCTCCTTACCTCACCCGATCACCAACCCTACAGCAGGGAACGTCCATATCCACTACCGATCACCCTCCTACAAGCTGGAGGTCTATACCCACCCTCATCACCCCCTACAAGAAGGGAAGAAGCGTCCATTCCCACCTATCTCCCCTACAGCTGGGGAGCGTCCTTTACCACACCCTATCCCTATCACCCCTGCTGCACGGGAGAGTCCAGTCCATCACCATATCTCACCTACAGCAGGGAGCGGCACATACCCACACCCTATCACCCCTACTAGCAGGGAGCGTCCTTACACACCATTCACACCACAACAGGAAGCGTCCTTTACCACATCCTACCTATCTCCCCTACAGCAGGGAGCGTCCATACCACACCCTACCATGTTCACCCCCTATCAGCAGGGAGCGTCCACTACACTCCCTATCACCCCCTACAGCATGGGCAAATCGTCCATACCACTCCCTATCACCCGTACTACGGGGAGACGTTCCATACCACAAACCCTTTCACCTCCTACAGCAGGGTCGTCCATACCAAACCCTATCAACCCCTACAGCGGAGGAACGGTCCATTTCAACCTCTCCTCTATCTCAACCCCTATCAGCAGGGAGCGTTCCACACCACACCTACACACCTACAGCAGGGAGCCGTCCATACCACACCCTATCACCCCTACAGGCAGGTTCGTCCATACCAACCCTATACCCCCTATATGGCAGGGAGCGTCCCATACCCACCCCTATCACCCCCTTTACAGCAGGGAGCGTCCATACCACACCCTATCAACCCCTTTAGCAGGGAGCGTCTCATACCAATACCTACCTTTCATCCTTTACTGCTATGGGTGACATCCATACCACCACCCTATCACCCATCGTACAGCGTGCAGCACTGAGACCCATGAGCGATGTGAGGTGTACATCACTTAAGGGAAAAGCATTTTCCTCCTCTCCGAGAGAGCTGCAAGCAGACAGCTATGGGCAGCACTGTGGACTTTACAGTAAAGTCCACACGGCATTTTTCGGTGATATTGTTTACAATTTTTACAGCCCATTTTCAGGACATCCAACAACAACATAAAGAGAGAGAGAGAGAGAGAGAGGAGGAGAGAGAGAGAGAGAAGGTGAGGGAGAGAGAGAGAGAGGAGAGAGTAGTGAGAGAGAGAGAGAAAGGAGGGAGGGTGATACGGGTGATGCGTGCGTCATTTACTGATTTCACGAAAGATTCAGGTACTTTCCCGCTTTAAGAGTTCTTTCTCATGTTTAATAGAAAATAAAACGGTCACTTTCCTTGTTCGCCAGGTTCTTTCACGTGATAACCAGTTACAGTTGTAGTATAATTTTGTTGTTGTATGACGTTGTTTGTCAGTGTTAAGTGTATGCTAAAATCACTTCATTTTGTTGTTGTTGTTTGTTTTAGGACTTATTGTATGTGAAAACCCGCACGAGAAAAAGTCTTTTTCTGTTTCCCGAAGACAACGTTTTCATTGATGACGAGTTGTGCTATATTAATGTTCTTCCATACATTCATTAATATGATGTCGCTTTTTTTTTCGATTTGACAATCTGGGCGTGGTGGTATCGGCTCTGCGTGTGGGGTGTGCCGTGTGTGTGTGTTGGTGTGTTATTGGTCGTTTGTTGTGTCCTGTGTGTGTGTGGTTTGTGCTGTGTGTGTGCATGCGTGTGTGTAGTGCGTGCGTGCGTTGTGTTGCGTGCGTGCCTTTTGTGTATGTGTGGTGTTGTGTGTGTTGAGGAGGAGAGAATGGGGCGTAGAAAGGAAAGGGAGGTGCAGGAAGGGAGGAGGGAAAACACTAGAGAGGGAGATGCGGTCGGGTGAAGGTACGAAGGAGGCGAGAGAGAGGGGGAGGACCGAGAAGGAAGAGCAGCAGGGAGAGAGACACGCCGGCGCTGTCGGAAACGTGGGGGAGGGCCGGGTCATGGGGATGAGACTAGAGATAAAAGAAACACAGAGGGCGGAGGAATGGGGGAACGATGAGGATAGGGAGAGCCTGAGACATTGGCAGGCGAAGAGGTCAATAAAGCGGAGAAAGGGGGGGAGAGTGTGGCGGGTAGAAGGGCAGGGGAGAGAGCGTCGATCTGGCCGGGACGTCGGGAGAACGAAGTGAAGAGAGATTAGGATGGCGGGCAGATCTGACACGTGTGGGAGCGGTAGGTCTGAGGGTGGTCTTTGAGGCGGGAAGATGGGTTTTGGTATAGGTGGGGGCTAGGAAGGTGGGGAAGCTGAAAGTGTACGTTAGGGGGTGAGATGTGATTAGATGGAGAGGAGGAAACAGAATATACAGAGGTAATGAGGAGGCGAGAAGCGGAAGCAGAAGGTGCGTGGAATGAGAAACGGGGTGTGAGGATTCAAGAATGGAGGGGGAAGGGAGGAGAGATGAAGATGAGAGATGAGAGAGAGAGAGAGAGAGAGACGAGAGAGAGCGAGAGAAGAGAGAGAGTTGCAGAGCGAGTATGACGTCAGGGCGTGTGTGAGTGTGTGTGCAGGTGTGTGTGTGTGTGTGTGTGTGTGTGTGGTGTGTGTGTTGTGTGTGTGTGTGTGTGTGTGTTGTGTCCGTTTGTATGTTTCCTGTCTGTCTGTCCGTTCGTCGTTCTTTATCTGTGAGACCAAATCATAATGAGGTTAGAGGGCATTCCGCTTACCTCTGAGTGCTGATATCTGCTGCTGACTTGTGTCCACGATTGGCGGACACCTCCGCCCTCCACCACACACCTCCCACCACCGCCAGTCATTACCCCTCCACCACACCCCACCCACTTATGCTGGATCTATCCCCCCCCCGTTCCCTCTCTCCCCCCATCATCCCTACCACTGGTGACCCCGCACAACACCACACACAACTCCACTCACCACCTCCACCTCTGCCAACCCTCTTTTCATCTGTGCCACTGTCTCCTTCACCCCTACCCCCACCCCCAACGCTCTTTATTGTTACTTCTCTCCAGCTATCATCTCTCTCTCTCGTGTCTCGGTTCTCTCTTTCTTCTCTCTCTCTCTCTCTCTCTCTCTCTCTCTCTCTCTCTCTCTCTCTCTCTCTCTCTCGCTCTCTCTCTGTGTCTTGTCTTATCTGTCTCATGTATTACTATGTGGACACTCTTCCTTCTCTCTCTCTCTCTCTCTCTCTATCTCATCTCTCCTTCTCTCTGCCTCTCTTTACCCTCTGTCTCTGTCTCTTCTCGATCGCGGTCTGTCTGTCTGTCTGTCTGTCTCTCTCTGTGTCTGTCTGTTTCTCTCTGGCTGTCTGATCTCTCTCGCTCGCTGTCTCTCTCTCTTTCTTTCTCTCTCTCTCTATTTCTCTTCTCTCTCTCTCGCTCTCTCTCATGCTCCCCCCCCCCCCCTTGACTGCTTCGTAGTGTTTGTTTCCTCGGGCGGGTGATTGATTGCTAGTTCAGCGCATGGGTGGGAGAGTAAATTATGGAGAGCGGATGGAGTGGATGTGGAGTTGTCCGTGTGTGTGTGGACTGGTGAGAGAGGAGAGAGAGAGAGAGAGAGAGAGAGAGAGAGAGAGAGAGAGAGAGAGAGGACATGATTATATGCGATCGAGTATACTCTCTCTCTCTATCTCTCTCTCTCTCCCTCCCTTTCCCTATCTCTTTTCTCTCTTATCTCTCTCGCTCTCTCTCTCTCTCTCTCTCTCTCCTCTCTCTCTCTCCTCCTCTCTCTCTCTCTCTCTTATCTCTCTCTCTCTCCAACATACGACAGCACAAGTAGACTATCCCCGCCCGTCGGGAGCCAATCCGATTGGCCAGCAAAACGACTGTTGTTTTTGTCCTCATTTGCCTCTCTCCATCGCAAATAAAGCCTGGCACACTCACACACAACACACACACTCACGCGGCGCGGCGCGGCGCGCGCGCACGCAACCACGCACGCACGCACGAATGCACGCCACGTACACACACCGACGCACGCACGCACGCGGACCCACAAACACACTCCACACACAAAAACAACACACACACACAACACAACACACACACACACACACGCAAACGCACGCACGCACGCACACTCACACACACACACACAACACACACACACACCACACACACTTAGTCGCACAAACGCGCGCGGCGTGGCACACTTTCGAACGGACAACGCCTTGCATACCCCCCCCCCAACTCAAACACACACACACACACACACAACACACACACACACACACACACACATTTATCCCACACACATCACAATCTATCCAACACACACCAAAAACACTCCACACACACAACACACACACCACACACACACACATCAACCACACAACACTCACTCACCAGAGGGCTATGTCCGTTCTGTCAGTCTGTCTGTCTCTCTGTCTCTCTCTCTCTCTCTCTCTCTCTCTCTGTCTCTGTGTCTCGTTTCGCTCTCGCTCTGTCCTCTCTCTTCTGCATCTGTCTGCTCTCTCTCTCTCTCTCTC
>JAFLJL010000958.1:22500-29249 GCA_018398815.1 Conus ventricosus
ACGCCAGGGAAAAGAAAATGGGATTTCAACGTTAACCTGGACGTTACAAGAACACAGGTCTTAGTATGGTTTTGGGGGGGGGGGGGGGGGGGGGGGGGGGGGTTTCAGGACAAAGATGGCATAGTAGTGAAACTACAGCCAGTGTGACAGAGTTTAGGTGATAGACATGGCTGTTTTCATACGTTCCATCAAAGGACTGGTAGATTGAAACTGGCGATGTTTGAATTCTCCCTGTTCAGGACGTTCATTGGTTTTGGTACTAGCAGGGCGTTAAGAACCTTAAAACCGTTTTACAAATGACTTGTTGACGATATGCCAATAGACATAGTTGCATTGTTTCATATTACGGATATTTTTGCTCTCTTAAATCCCCGGTCTCGGGCCTTTGAAGGATCGCAATTTTATTGGTCCACTCTGGAACCTAAAGGGAAAAAAAAAAAAGGATATACATTTTGTTCGTTCAGCACTGAATCTCTGAAGATGTCCGGCAGCGATTGACTTTTTCTTTAAATACTGTAGACAACTTTGTTTTCTGTGAATGAAATCAGTTCTGTCAAGCTCAAGGCATCGTCAGATGTCCGTCAGCGATTGACTTTTTCTTTAAATACTGTAGACAACTTTGTTTCTGTGAATGAAATCAGTTCTGTTCAAGGCATCGTCAGCCTCTGACGAACTAAAAGACAGAAGATGTGCAAGCAGTTCGCGGTGTTTAAATTGTGCACAGCTTTCCAAAATGCGCGCTGCTTTGTTACACCAACCCCGAGATGATGGTACATGCGCATCCTTCACAAGTTCAAGAGGATGCAGCTTTAAGCAATGACAATTTGCCGCTTTCTTCCTCTCCTCCCCCTCCCCTCTTCACCCCCCCCCCCCCCCCCCCCTCGTTCCATTTCTCTCTGTCGTCCGTCCGTCCGTCTACCCCACCCTCACCCACGGTCGACCGACCGGCGTCTCTCTCTCTCTCTCTCTCTCTCTCTCTCTTCTCTCTCTCTCTCTCTCTCTCTCTCTCTCTCTCTCTCTTCTTTCTTTCTCTCTCTTCTTTTTCTTCTCTCTCTCTTCTTCTCTCTCCTCTCTCTCTCTCTCTCTTTTCGCTCTCTCTCTCCTCTCTCTCTCTCTCTCCTCTCTCTCTCTCTCTCTCTCTCTCTCTCTCTCTCTCCTCGTCTTCCACTTGGGGGGAAATAATCACAGTCATTGAGTGGCGAGGGCCGTCACAGAAGAGGCACCGCCACACAGACCTGTCTCAGTGCTGGCTGTCCCTGCACTGGCCATCTCTCTTTTCCCCTCATTTATATCTGCTGAAGGTTGCTGATCTCCTGCCTTGACGTTTGCAGTAGCACGCACAGGACAGGCGGGGCGTGAGACAGAGAGAGAGAGAGAGAGAGAGAGAGAGAGAGAGAGAGAGAGAGAGAGAGAGAGAGAGAGAGTGTTCGGGTGTGGGTGTGTGTGTGTGTGTGGGGGGGGGGGGGTGTGATATGTAATGAGAGAGAGAAGGGAGGAGTAATATACCATGAGAGAGAGAAGGAGGAGGTAATATACCATGAGAGAGAGAAGGCTGGAGGTAATATACATGAAGAGAAGGCTGGAGGTAATTTTCAATGAGAGAGAAGGCTGGAGGTAATATACAATGAGAGAGAAGGCAGGAGGTAATATACATGAGAGAGAGAAGGCTGGAGGTAATATACAATGAGAGAAGAAGGCAGGAGGTAATATACAATGAAGAGAGAAGGCTGGAGGTAATATACATGAGAGAGAGAAGGCAGGAGGTAATATACCATGAGAGAGAGAGAAGGCAGGAGGTAATATACAATGAAGAGAGAGAAGGGAGGAGGTAATATACAATGAGAGAGAAGGGAGGAGCTAATATACAATGAGAGAGAAGGGAGGAGGTAATATACCATGAGAGAGAGAGAAGGGAGGAGGTAATATACATGAGAGAGAGAAGGGAGGAGGTAATATACAATGAGAGAGAGAGAAGGGAGGGAGGTAATATACCATGAGAGGAGAAGGAAGGAGGTAATATACATGAGAGAGAGAAGGGAGGAGGTATATATACAATAATGAGAGAGAAGGGAGGAGGTAATATCAATGAGAGAGAGAAGGCAGGAGGTAATATACCATGAGAGAGAAGGCTGGAGGTAATATACATGAGAGAGAGAAGGAAGGAGGTATATACCATGAGAGAGAGAAGGAAGGAGGTAATATACAATGAGAGAGAAGGGGAGGTATATACAATGAGAGAGAAGGGAGGAGGCAATATACAATGAGAGAGAAGGCGGAGGTAATATACCATAGAGAGAGAAGGCTGGAGGTAATATACATGAGAGAGAGAAGGGAGGAGGTAATATACAATGAGAGAGAGAAGGCTGGAGGTAATATACAGAGAGAGAGAAGGCGGGAGGTAATATACCATGAGAGAGAGAAGGGAGGAGGTAATATACAATAGAGAGAGAAGGCTGGGAGGTAATATACCATGAGAGAGAGAAGGGAGGAGGTAATATATACCATGAGAGAGAGAGGGAGGAGGTAATATACCATGAGAGAGAAGGAGGAGGTAATATACAATGAGAGAGAAGGCAGGAGGAATATACAATGAGAGAGAGAAGGCAGGAGGTAATATACCATGAGAGAGAAGGCGGAGGTAATATACCATGAGAGAGAGAGAAGGCTGGAGGTAATATACCATGGAGAGAGAAGAAGGCTGGAGGAATATACCATGAGAGAGAGAAGGGAGGAGGTAATAAACAATGAGAGAGAGAAGGGAGGAGGTAATATACAATGAGAGAGAGAGAAGAGGAAGGAGGTAATATACAATGAGAGAGAGAAGGCTGGAGGAATATAACAATGAGAGAGAGAAGGGGGAGGTAATATACAATGAGAGAGAGAGAGAGAAGGAAGGAGTGATATACAATGAGAGAGAGAAGGGAGGAGGTAATATACAATGAGAGAGAAGGGAGGAGGTAATATACAATGAGAGAGAAGGGAGGAGGTAATATACAATGAGAGAGAAGGGAGGAGGTAATATACAATGAGAGAGAAGGGAGGAGGTAATATACAATGAGAGAGAAAGGGGAGGAGGTAAATATACAATGAGAGAAGAGAGGAATAATACTATGAGAAAGGGAGGAGAAGAAGGAGAGTGATAAATAATCAGAGAAAGAGAAAGAGGAGAGAAGAGAGGAGAGAGATGATTATAATCAGAGAGAGAGAGACAGAGACAGAGAGTTAGCATGAGTGAGAGAGAGAGAGAGAGAGAGCAGAGCAGCGTCTGTTGCTATTGATTCCCATTGTTTTGTGATAGAAACCGTTGGCCCTCAGACTCCTCCTCCCTCACAAATTCCGCAAACAAACACAAATCAGTTATGTGATTGCGCGGCCAATCCACACACACACACATACACCCACACACACACACACACACACACACCACACCACACCCCACCCCGAAGAATTCAAAAGCGCGAGTCCTAAAACGCACGAGTTTACGCATTAAAAAAAAAAAAGCGCGGAGGATAAATACGAAGAATTGGAAAGAGTGAACATGGAGGTTGTCGGTTTAACAATGAGCACGGTCTGATTTATACAAATGGAAGAATGGGAGGAGGAGGAGAGGGGGAGGAGGAATATACATAAGTGTGTGCGTTCATAATACAGGGGTACAGAAAGAATCAGGATGAGGTAAATGATCGTTTGAACTTAAGATGGCTCAGCCGTACGATCGGGATGATATAAAGCAGCTGTGTCTGGCATGACATGAAAGAGAGAAATAGTGTGAAGGAAGACGCTTCCAAGCAGCCGACGTCGTGATGTAGTGCCCATTGTTTGATAGATAAAAGTGGACTTTCTCCCCTCTCTCTCTTCATCTTCTCTCTACTCACCATCTCTCATGTTCTCCTCGGCTCATCACACTCTCCCTGCTCTACATGACTACTGTCTATATCTCTGTCAGTACACACACTGCTCCCTCTGTGATCTCAAAAGCTCTGTCCTACCAGTTTACGCATTGTATATAATAAAAGTAAAAAAAGTCTGTTGTATAATTTTAATCTGATCTCTGACCTGGGGTTCTCTCTCATCAATCATTTTTTTTCTCTCTCTGACTTCTCTCTGCTCTCTGTCTCCTGTTGGGGGGGGTGGGCGGTATTCTCTTCTTGTCTCCCCCAACTAACCGAGAGCAGGCCCTTGCCCAAAGCCGGAAATCTTTGAAGTTTGGAATCTTAATCCGTCTCACCTGACTCGCTACCGTGAATCTCTAGAGCTCTCGGTTCTGTCCCTCGGTTTGTGTTGTGTGTGTGTCGTTGTGCTGTCGGGTGCTGTGTGTGTGTAGTGCCCAATCTTTATTGTATAAGCTGTCTCTCCTTCTCTATCTGTTCTCTTTCTCTCTGTCTGTCCTGTCCGTCTCTCTCTCTCATCTCTGTGTGTGTGTGTGTGTTGTGTGTGTGGTCTGGTCTCTCTGTCTGTCTGTCCGTCTTTCTGTTGTCCGTCAACTGTACTCCTCGTCCGTCGTGGCCTTGTCAGTAAATTTCAGTTGTCTGTTTCTCTCTCTGTCTCTCACTCACTCACTCTCTCTCTCTCTCTCTCTCTCTCTCTCTCTCTCTCTTCTCTCTCACCCCTTTCTCTCATTTTTCTCAGCAAACATTACCTTACCAGTTCGGTGGCCTTGCATTAAATTTCAGCTTTGTTTTTCTGTCTGTCTTCTCTCTCTCTCCTCTCTCTCTCTCTCTCTCCTTAGGTCAGGCCATTTCAAGTGACGTTGTCACGGGTGGTCTTTGTCGTGGTCAGGGCTTTTATGGATATTTTGGACGGCGTGGTCCCACCGAAGAGTGCGGGTCAGTCGTGAGCGGGCGTGATGACTTGGAGGCGAGACCCGAGAGAGAGAGCAGAGGAGCGACAGAAGCGAGGGAGGAGAGAGAGAGAGAGAGAGAGAGGAGAGAGAGAGAGAAGAGAAGAGAGAGAGAGAGAGAGAGGAGAGAGGGGGTGAGGTGGGGGGGGGGGGGGGGGGGACGTCAGTAGCGATTTGCTCCTCGCAAGCCGTGATGGTGCTGAAACGCAAAATCGCACTTTCAATATATTAAGAATGATTACATTAAGTCAGTACGTCGCCCTTTGAAAGCATTGTGTAGATCATACACACCACCAGACTGTTTTACAATGCTTTTATGTGTAGATGGCATTAAACAAGAAACATCCGAATGAAACAGGTATTCTGCAACCTTTCTGTACAATGATGTTTCTCTAATTTCTTGGAATTTTGGATACATTGTTACAAAGTGTGCTGTAACTTCTCTTGATTGTCGACATCATGGGCACAACGGATCACAGGCATTTGCCTCTGTAGGAGTTATGATGAAGAACAAAAGAAAGAAACAAACAACGAAACAAGCGGGGAAACAAAAACAAATCAGAAATGTTGTTCTTGTCCACGTTACTATAAACTTCAAATCCTGTCCATATGAACTGACATTGTGTGATGAGAGAAAGCAGATTAGTGAATAGTCTATAAAAACTAAACATGCTACTGATTAAACATAGAAATTCCAGTCTTGGCATCTGTTGTCAATTAGTCTTCTTTTTCTTTTTTTTTCAAAAGCACGAGGGAAAAAAGACATCTTGGTTTCTCATAATCGCCATACATTAATGAAATCCATGTTCTTATAATTTCACTGTTCTGTGATATCCTCAGTTTTTCTTGCTTTTGTTATTTAGTTCCAGCGACATTTTAAACGCGTTATGAGGTAGTCTATAAAGCAGTGTGCAAAAACATAGCACATCTCCCTCTCTCACCACAGAAAGTTCATTAGGGGTTTGTTATTGTACACCCGAAACGTTTTTGAAGCAAACAAAAGGACTTCTCATATTGCATAGGAACAGCACCTACACCTCTAGTTCAACTCTGTATCGTAACACAGCCAGACTGAAGCGTTGAACAATTTGGAAACAGTGAAAGAGATCGGTTGTACCACATCAACAACTTCTTTACGACACACAGCAGTGCATTTTGGGATTTCCTCATCGTGTTTTTATATTGCAAAAGTGAAATTCAAAAAGGTAGAGAAGTATATACTTAAATATTTACATTCATTTGCCACAGGTATATCTGTCCCATTTATAAGTCTACGTTTCTCCAGCAGGGAGATTAACACCGTATCCGACACGATTATGTTACAGTAATTCATGCTTCCTTTCAACTGGAATGAAGCAGCTGCCTTTGGCAGACTGCATCACTGATCGTGCCGGCCAGTGGCTGCCTTGGGTATCAATGCAAAGCCATCAGCTAGAAGCAGGATGAATATTTCCAGAACATCATTCATGAGAAGTGCACCTCGTCTTTTCAGAGCTCATGCCTTCTAAAGTCAACTCATTTATGAACAAGGAAAACAAAGCTGGGGTGGTAGACATCTCCCTGTGCAACACCAGACATAACAATAAATTTAAAGCAGAACCACATCTTACCCTTGCCTCCACAAAGTCAAGCGTGTTGCTAATGCATTTAAATGTTGCTTTCCACCAAAAACCGTATTTCGTTTTGTTTGTTTGTTTTTCATCTTTTGTTGTGTAAAAGGGGTTATATGAATAGTTCTATCGACAGTCAAATGCTTTCCCAAACTCTGGAAAAGCAATATACAATTATTGTTTATGGTTGGGGGAGGGGCTGTTTTTGAATGAAATCTGACAGCGTGAAAATGTGGTTTATGGCAGAATGATTTTGTCCAGTCTTTAAATAAAAAGCCATAGCAGTTATAAATCACGCA
>JAFLJL010000959.1:5000-46077 GCA_018398815.1 Conus ventricosus
CCTGACACGTTTTCTCACCTGGTGAGAAAATGTGAGAGGTGAGAAAACGTGACGATATACCGTCACGTTTTCTCACCTGGTGAGAAAACGTGACAATATACCCGTCACGTTTTCTCACCTGGTGAGCAAACGTGACGGGTGAGAAAACGTGACGGTACAGGGGACGCACCTGGATCCGGCAGGGTGCGTTCTGGACTGGACGCCGACTCCGTCTCCTGCAGTCCCAGTGTTGCAGTCCCAGCTACGGTTCTATCCTTTCTTCGGGGTGGACAAGCACTTCGAGGGCTCACTGCGGTATATTTTCGGCGTCTGACCTGTGAGTGGTGTAGTTGGTGCCTAGTAGGTAGGGGACCGGACTCTTCGATGCATCACAACCTTATTACAACTGCTTCGCCTCAAGCGATTCTGTGCAGGTCTTGTGTTTTGGGCGGTACATTGGTGTGAGGGCGTCGTGAATCAGAGACAGACGTTTGCGTGGTTATATTGGAAAACACTCACTGCATTGCCTTTTGGGGGGGGGGGGGGGGGGGGGTTGCTTTTCTTGCGTGTGTCAAGTGTCCGCCAGGGACTTTGAGTGAGATACTGAAAGTGCAATATTGGGTTTCGGGTCACTTGAACAATTTAAGTGCTGTGGATGATATTTTGGGAGATTGTGTATGGGTGTAGGGATATTCTGACACCAGTAGAGAAAAATTAGTATAAGGAATACAGCTTGGGGAAAACATCGCGTGGGCATCTCGGGTTCGGTGGGATATCAACCTTGTTTGATATTTCAGCCCGGGATTACCAGGTGATGTAGTTCTTCACCCTTGTCCCTTCTGGTATTGGCCTTCAGTGGGCTGAGGTGTGTGTGTGTGTGTGTGTGCCTCCTGAGGGAAGGGTCATTACATATGAATGTGCATCACATGCGTGCACAGGTTTGCATAAGGGGCCATGTGATGATGGTCGCGCATTGGTGTTATTAGTATAGTTGGATTTGTTTTTTTGCTTCTTTTTTTTGCGTGAGGGGAAAACTGGGCGTGTGCGCGCGCGGTGTGTGTGTGTGTGTGTGTGTGTGTGTGTGTGTGTGTGTGTGTGTGTGTGTGTGTGTGTGTGTGTGTGTGTGTGTGTGTGTGTGTGTGTGTGTGTGTGTGTGTGTGTGTGTGTGTGCGCGCGCACGCGTGTGTGTGTGTATGTGTGTATGTGTTAGACGTAAAGATCTTGGTGTTTTCATCTGCCATTCTCTTGGTGAGACTCCATGTGTGAATGCAAATAAAGCCTTCTGTTCGTGCACCATATTTCCCTTTGTCTGTGTGTTTGTTGTGTGGCGTTCGTACTACGGTAAAAGGGGGAGGGGTGGATACATATATCTCTGTCTACTGTCTTATACAGTGACAGACCTTTTTCTATGCAAATATGACAGACCTGGAGAGGCTCTGTATGGTCGGATGGCAATAGTGTTTAAGATTTGAAGTTTGTTTGGTACCAAGTTCTGCACGTTGTTGAATAGAGTACAATAATAGTTGGTGGGCAATAGTGTTTAATATTTGAAGTTTTTTTGGAACAAAGTTCTGCAAGTTATTGAATAGAGTACAATAATAGTTGATGGACAATAGTGTTTAAGATTTCAACTTTTGTGGTGCCTAGTTATGCAAGTTGTTGAAGAGTACAATAATAGTTGATGGGCAATAGTGTTTAAGATTTGAAATCTTTCGGTACTAAGTTCTGCAAGTTGTTGAATAGAGTACAATAATAGTTGGTGGGCAATAGTGTTTAAGATTTGAACATTTTTGGTACCAGGTTATGCAAGTTGTTGAATAGAGTACAATAGTAGTTGATGGGCAATAGTGTTTAAGATTTGAACTTGTTTGGTATCAGGTCCTGCACGTTGTTGAATAGAGTACAATAATAGTTGATGGGCAATACTGTTTAAGATTTGACCTTTTTTGTACCAAGTTATGCAAGTTGTTGAATAGAGTACAATAATAGTTGGTGGGCAATAGTGTTTACGATTTGAACATTTTTGGTACCAGGTTATGCAAGCTTTTGAATAGAGTACGTTAATAGTTGATGGGCAATATTGTTTAAGATTTGAACATTTTTGGTACCAGGTTATGCAGGTTTTTGAATAGAGTACGATAATAGTTGATGGGCAATAGTGTTTAAGATTTGAACATTTTTGGTACCAGGGTATGCAAGTTTTTGAATAGAGTACGATAATAGTTGATGGGCAATAGTGTCTAAGATTTGAACATTTTTGGTACCAGGCTATGCACGTTTGTTGAATAGAGTACAATGACAGCTGATGGGCAATAGTGTTTAAGATTTCAGCATTTTTGGTACCAGGTTATGCAAGTTTTTGTATAGAGTACGATAACAGTTGATAGCCAATAGTGTTTAAGATTTGAACTTTTTTTGTATCAATCAATCGAGTACAATAATAGTTGATGGGCAGTTATGTATAAGATTTGAAAATTTTTGGTACCAAGTTATGCAAGTTAATGAATAGAGTATAGTCATAGTTCATGGGCAATAGTGTTTAAGATTTGACCTTTTCTGGTACCAAGTTATGCAAGTTGTTGAATAGAGTACAATAATAGTTGATGAGCAATAGTGTTTAAGATTTGAACATTTTTTTGGTACCAGGTTATACAAATTCTTGAATAGAGTACAATAATAGTTGATGGGCAATAGTGTTTAAGATTTGAACTTGTTTGGTACCAGCTTCTGCAAGTTGTTGAATAGAGTACAATAATAGTTGATGGGCAATACGGTTTAAGATTTGACCTTTTTTGTACCAAGTTATGCAAGTTGTTGGAGTACAATAATAGTTGGTAGGCAATAGTGTTTAAGATTTGAACTTTTTTGGCACCAAGTTATGAAAGTTTTTGAAGAGAGTGCGATAATAGTTGATGGGCAATAGTGTTTAAGATTTCAACTTTTTTGGTATCAATCAATAGAGTACAATAATAGTTGATGGGCAGTAGTGTATAAGATTTGAAAATTTTTGGTACCAAGTTATGCAAGTTAATGAATAGAGTGTAGTAATAGTTCATGGGCAATAGTGTTTAAGATTTGACCTTTTCTGGTACCAAGTTATACAAGTTGTTGAATAGAGTACATAATAGTTGATGGGCAATAGTGTTTAAGATTTGAATTTTTTTTGGGCACCAGGTTATGCAAATTGTTGAATAGAGTACAATAATAGTTGATGGGCAATAGTGTTTAAGATTTGAACTTGTTTGCTACCAGGTTCTGCAAGTTGTTGAATAGAGTACAATAATAGTTGATGGGCAATACGGTTTAAGATTTGAACTTTTTTGTACCAAGTTATGCAAGGTGTTGAATAGAGTACAATAATAGTTGGTAGGCAATAGTGTTTAAGATTTGAACTTTCTTGGCACCAAGTTATGGAGGGTTTTGAAGAGAGTATAATAATAGTTGATGGGCAATAGTGTTTAAGATTTGAACATTTTTGGTACAAGGTTATGGAAGTTTTTGAATAGAGTAGGATAATAGTTGATGGGCAATAGTGTTTAAGATTTGACCATATTTGGTACCAGGTTATGCAAGTTTTTGAATAGAGTACGATAATAGTTGATGGGCAATAGTGTTTAAGATTTGAAAATTTTTGGTACAGGTTATGCAAGTTTTTGAATAGAGTGCGATAATAGTTGATGGGCAATAGTGTTTAAGATTTGAACTTTTTTGGTATCAATGAATAGAGTACAATATTAGTTGATGGGCAGTGCTGTATAAGATTTGGAAATTTTTGGTGCCAAGTTATGCAAGTTGATGAATAGAGTACAGTAATAGTTCATGGGCAATAGTGTTTAAGATTTGACCTTTTCTGGTACCAAGTTATGCAAGTTGTTGAATAGAGTACAATAATAGTTGATGGGCAATAGTGTTTAAGATTTGAACATTTTTGGGTACCAGGTTATGCAAATTGTGGAATAGTGGACAATAATAGTTGATGGGCAATAGTGTTTAAGATTTGAACTTTTTCGGTACCAAGTCATACAAGTTGTTGAATAGAGTACAATAATAGATGATGGGCAATACTGTTTAAGATTTGAAGTTTTTTGGAACCAAGTAATACAAATTGTTGAATAAAGTACATTAATTGTTGGTGGGTAATAGTGCTTAAGATTTGAACTTTTTCGGTACCAAGTTATGCAAGTTGTTGAATAGAGTACAATAATAGGTGGTGGGCATAGGTGTTTAAGATTTGAAGTTTTTCGGTACCAAGTTATGCAAGTTGTTGAATAGAGTACAAAAATAGGTGACGGGCAATAGTGTTTAAGATTTGAACTTTTTTGGTACCAAGTTATGCAAGTTGTTGAATAGAGTACAATAATAGGTGATGGGCATAAGTGTTTAAAGATTTGAACGTTTTTGGTACCAAGTTATGCAAGTTGTTGAATAGAGTACAATAATAGGTGATGGGAAAAGCGTTCAAGATTTGAACTGCAGAGAACGGGGAAATACCAATCCTGGGCCACTTCCGCCCTCACCCAGTTTCGGGCGAAAGTAACCAGGATTGGTATTTCCCCCTTCTCTGACAAGTAAGACTTCAAACTATGTTTTCCTAATCATTTTCGCGCATACAGTCATTTTCAATAACATCATTTTTGCGGAGACAGTCACCAAACTAAGACTTGGCTGAGACACTGTGCGAACAGCCCTAATTAGAGGGCTTGGGGTTTGTGGCAGGCGTACCATGTACCGCGGCCCTGGGCGGATCCTATGGCCTGTAATTAGCTGACGCCATAAGGAAGGGCTGGCGGCACTGGCCGTGTGGCGAAGGATTGCTTGTGATATTTTCATTTAGACACGGAGCCATAGACATACGTGTTCTGCGTTTCACAAAATACGTCGCGCACACACACACACTCACGAACATGCATACACACACAAACACACACACACACGCGCCACACACACACAAACAGACGCACATACACACACACACACACACAAACAAACAAACACACACACAGACAGACAGACAGACACACACACACGAACGTACGCACGCACACACACACACACACACACACACAAACACACGCTCATCACGCGTGCGCAACAGAGAGAGAGACAGACAGACAGACAGACAGACAGACAGACAGAGAAGAGAGAGGCAGACAGACAGACAGAGAGGCGGGCACACACACAACACACACACACACAACACACACACACACACACACACACACTCTTTCTCTTTCTTTCTCTCTCAATTAAATGCCATAAAATCCGCACACTTCTTCTGACTAATTTCTACCTACAAACTTTGTACACAGACAGGCAGACACAGGGCTAAAACCTGGTCACTTAATTTACGGCTCGCGGCAGTTTGCAACCAGAGCGCCTAGCCTGCGCTGTGTAAACGAAGCACACTCGGCTGGGTTGCACCACATTGCATCAGAAAATGATTTGGAAAATTCTAGATTGCCACGTCGACACACGTATCGAGGCTTTTCACGTGACACGACCGGGTTCGCCATTGCTTGCTCGGACTCTCGCAGGAGAAGAAGGTTGTGTTTTGACTGCGCTCTGGTGTGGCCACTGTGTTTTAATTGTGTTATTTTAAAATGGCTAAAACGTTACTGAAGAACAGGTTTGTGATATTTGAGACCTAGTTTTACTTTAACTGCATGTTAGAGTATTTGTTGAAAGAATTAGGCGAAGCATGTTGTGAAACCGGAAAGATTGTTTTTCTAGAAAACGAAAAAAGTGAACTAACTGCTTTGGAAATGAACGACTATCTTAAAGGTTTGTTGGTTCAAGGAAATGAAACAAGATGTAGCCAGTTTTGATACGTGTTTGACTATTGATGAGATGGTTCCTTATTTAATAAATGACGCTGCATTGTTGAAAGTCGGCCGATAGCAAAACATACCATCACTGTTGTTTGTTGGGGAGATGCTGAGACAGCTAAAGCCATGTTTAAAAAACATGGCGTTCATTTCTTATGGCGGAGGTGAAAACCCATAATAAACAAATGTATTCGTATGCTAAAAACTTATATTTAAAACATTAAGTTGCTGTTCCTACCAAGTAAAATGTTCTCAGTTTGTATCAGACTTGATGGTTTGTTAACTAATGATTCAGTGTTCGTGTGGCAAGCTGTGCTGTGTATTAAGGGTGTTTACTTTTCTATTTTCTAATTCTAACCAGTTAATTTTATGCTTCAAGTGTGCCCTTATGCAACTGAATGGCGATTTTTGACTGTTCTGGCAAACAAACTTGAATAGGGTTAGGCAGACCTTAGTACATCTACCGTATGGAGAGGAGTAGTGCTGTGGCCAGCACTATCTTCATATAAATGCTCCAAATTTACAATGACGGATGTACTACTACTGGCGATTAGAGCGCCATAAATAAGCTTGGGTACTGCAATTACTGCTGTTACTCTGCTCAATAGCCAGTTGCAAGACCGGTTGAGAAAAGAGGGGGCACAGCAAATAGGTCAAGTGTTCAGAGAACTAACGCTCCACCCTAGAGCGGTTCAAAGGGCACCGTGGCATGACCGTTTCTTCAACGCTCCACCCTAGAGCGGGTAAGGTCACGCGGCAAGCTGTTTCTTCAGAGCTTTACCCTAGAGCGGTCAAAGGTTATCAGCAGTGGACAATGCCGCTGCCGTTTCCAAGCGCTCCTCCCTAGAGCGGTCAAAGGTCACTGTGGCAAGGGTTTCTTCTGCGCCTCTACCTAGTGCGGTCAATGGTTATCAGCACGGAGATTAGACTTATGTTGTGAAACCGCTTCGTCGCTTTGCTGTCTACGCCCTGTTACAAACTTTTCGGCATCCCCCCCCATTTTGTACTTTATACAATGTCTTGTTTTTTCAATAGGCTTTTGTTAAATGCACTTGGTGGCTGCTTTGAACTTTGCAATCAAAAGAGCCCCCCCCTGCATCACAAAAACGCAAGCATGTCTTGCACTAAGTGGTGTTACACTTGACAAATAATAACGCTTGGTGTACACCACACACTTTCCCACCCCCCAAGTCACCCCAGTTCTTAATTAAAGTTTTTAATTAAGTCACCCAAGTTCTTAAATTAAGTTTTTAATTAAGTTACTTCTAGTTCTTTATATGTTATTGATGAAGTTTTTAATATATGTCACTCAGATACATACTAAGTCTATATTAGTACAACTAAGTTCTTATTCAAGTTTTTCTTATAATTATCATAAAATTAAATCTTTGTTGTTTTCTTAAATAGCCATGATGTTCTAATAGAGTTTACACACGCTCTAAAAAACGCGTCAATCGTTGAGGATGTCTTGCTCAGCAGTTCTCTGCATAGATCGTAATGAAGGTCTTAAATCCTAAGCAACCGCATTGGATTACATATTTCTGGTCTATGAAATGTCTTTTATAGTCTCACATGTCTTTTTTTATTGACTTTATCATTTTATAATACGCATGATCTAATTTATATTAAAATAAAATTTTAAAATATTATTGGCATTATAATATGGATCATTATGATCTTTTGTTATTGGCGGTTTTGCGGGCAGTTGTCTTTTTCTGTATTAGTGGTCAGGTTGTTTTAACTTCTTTTGTTTTTGTTTGCCTTTGGTTATAGATTTTATATCCGTTATAACAGCCCCAGCAGCAGCATAGGGCGCCAAAAATAACAGGCAACAGTTTTAAGTTCTATATCCATGAAGGACTTGGCGCCTTGAATAACATGGAGTTTTTTTTCAGGCTGGAATTGAATCACTTGTTGGGCGTTGCGGTGTTATGTTTTCATGATGAGTATAGTCTGTAAACATTAATTTTTTTTGTCTGTTCCACTCTGCTAATTTTTTTCCTGCTTCAACACGCCCAGGATTTTTATATGGTCTCCACTGGTTCGCGTTTTCATGCTGTTTTCTGGCTTGGTTACTTCTCCACCTGAATTCAGTGTTTTCTGATTCTGCTGATTTTCCAGCTCGCTCATTTTGAAGGGGAAATAATATCTTTTGATTAAAAGTTATTAATCCATGATTTAATGGCGATAACATGTTACCAAATTTTTAGATAAATTTCAAATCCTGAGATCTAATGACTTTGTTTATATAAATAAAAAAAATACTGGATCTTGCGTTATATCTACGTAAGATCTTGTCTGAATCTTTGGGTGCTAATCTACTGACTAGTTTTAGTGTACAAAAATAAGACCGTTTGCACCAAACACGTTTTACCATTCTAGACCCCATGCTGCGCTTCTTACCTGTTTTGATACTTTAAAATGTCTTGTGGCGACATCTGTTTAATCGGTTCCAATGCTGATTTCAGTTCCGAGGAACTGTTTTTGTTTTTCCACACGCTGCAAAAGAATACTGCCTCTCCTTTTTGGGGATAATAGCTTGGCCATCCAACTTGGTCATTCATAAGTTCAGGAGTGTTTGGCTGCCTTGTAGCTGTAGTAGATCTCACTGTTCTGTTTGTTATTTTATTTATATTTTTTTTATTTTAAAAAAAATGAGCACCGAAATAATGTTTACCAATCTTGTATTCCATTCTGCTGTTATTGGAGGACTAAGTGTAGGATACTCAATGCTTGGTAAAAGCCTGTTAGAATTAAACCAGCTGTTATTGCGGCAAACTAGGATGTGAGGATTCTGCAAGCTGATTGCTATTGTTGCAGCTTCGGTTTTGCTACGAAGATTTTCTAGTTAAGCAGGAATATTTACAGACAATATAAATCTGTAGAAATAAAATACATTTTTATAAATAATGGCTGCACTCGCAATAATGATAGGCGGCCGCTGTGGTGGAATGCGCTTGTTTAAGCGGAAGTAATTTCGCATTTAGTAAAACTGCGGGTGACGGCGAGAGATCAAGACATAACATGCTAGGAGGAACTAGCGCTGCAAAAGTAGCATATGAAAAGCAGAGACTTGAGCAGTTTGTTGTGATTTATGGACACACTGAAAAAACAGGGGCATGAAGCTCTTTTTTTAAACACATTTAAAAATGTTGATCATGGCAATAAAAATATTATCTTTAACAGGCAAACAATCGATGACATTGCCCCCACCAAAATTTCAGTGGACTTTTATCAACCATCAGAAAAAACAAAAGATGCAGAATCGGTTTTATGTCGCCAACCCAAAACCATCACATTTGGTTTGACCGTTGTGTATTTTGTTGCAAATATTATTGGCTGAGTAAAAAAAGAACAAAATTTATTATTCGCCAAAAGGATATTGGAAGGGATTCACGGCATTCAAAATGCTAAGCCATGCAGCTGGATGTCAGTGAACAACTGCATAAGTTTGGTTATCTATGAAAGCGATTTGGCAAATTTTATTTAACGGCAGCATAGACGAATTCAAGAGGACCACACTTTGTCATTCAACTCCAAACGGACACCCATCAATTGGATCTTCTATTTTTTCCCTCTGATAGGTTTAGACGAAAAAGATTTAAGTACGCTCTCACAGTCATTGGACATTTGATTCAAGGTAAATGATGCAGATCCTTTAAACACAAAAGAGTGCTTCTGCTGTTGCGGTTGCCTTTCAACTAATATACCAACGAGGGCCCCTTTAACTTATACTCGCATGATTCAAGTCGATATGGAAAAGTTTTATAAGGCAAGTGAATCAATTATTGTTAAAAACATTAGAGTTCAATTTATTAGAGGCATTCCGGGAGTTCACAGATCAAAGCTTTTTGTTGAAAACTTTAACAAACAGTTAGCCGAAAGACTTTGTCCTTCAGTATCACTGAGAGTGATTGACAATTCTCATGCAACACAGAATGGGTTAGAAGTTGCCCTCAGTTTTGCGCGCATTGTATAATGTAGAAATTAAAGGGCTATAATCCAGTACATGCTATCAAAGTATAATCATTTAATGTTGCGGAAGGAGACTACAGTACAACCAGCAAACTATACCCTTTTGGTTGAAAAGTAACGGCAACCTTTATTTACCGGGAGGAAGCAGAAGGGGATCACTCGCATCAGGGCAACGATCAGTTTGGAGTGTTGTCCCGTAAGATATATTAGGATTTGTAAAATGATTCCGGCCCCCCTGTTTTATTATCGAGAAATCTGACTCTCTTTAACAGCCAGCCCCTCAAAGATCTTTTGTGAAGGTAGTACTGCTGATAATACCACCAGGCACAGTCTGCTTTAATTAATTTACGGTTTCTTCTTCACTTCAATTCTTGTCTCCTAATTTCATTTGCGGAATGAACTGTAATTTTGTAGAAGATCCTTTAAAACTTGTCTCTTTGTGGAGGATGTACTGTTTACTTCCCATACGGTTTATTTCAATCTCTTTCCGACTATTTGTCATCAGGCACCCCCCACGACTTACATGTAAAGGGCCAGAGTTGAATACTTTTCTGAAACTTTTTTGACGGCTAAAAATGTAAATGGGCTTATGAATTCAAATTTTATTTTCCCAATTCTAATTTGGTTCTAAGATGCCATTTGAGGTCAGGTTTTCGAACTATTTTATTTATCTCATAATGGCTTCATTTTTTGCATCAGATTTGCGCAGTTGTTCTAGTTTAGGAGGAAACTTTGTGCTGTCGCCAACCTCTTTGTTTTTTACGGTTTATAATCACAATCTTTAGTGTACTCATAAACCATACATAATGCGCCTATCTCACCGTTTTGGTCAAAGTTCCGCGTCTTCTGCAAGGTCTTTTTTTCTAGGTTTATAACCTTACAGGCGCTATATGTAACTCCCGGTCTTCTGGCCCACGTGAGGACTTTATTTTTTTAGTAGCGCATATTATTTTATTTCTAAATATCAATGTGTAGGTATAGCATTTTACTACTTTTTAATGCTTGTTCTTGATTGTTATATGTATTTGATAGACCCTCCACAAAATAATCTTTTAAACTGTAAATTAGGGGAAGTGTATAATTTCATAATCGCATTATGCAGCTTTCAATGGAAGAGCTCTCAAAATGTTGAGGGACTTCCTTCTATAAGTTTTCATCAGTGCTCAGCTCATCCATAATGAAATAGTGGAATGTTTGTTTGCAAGATCGAGCGGACTTTCCCCCTATAAGAGTTTTGTGTGGTGGACTATATAATCTATAATTGTTAGCTGTAAGACTAACTTTTTAGCTAGCTCTTTATCAATATAGTAACCTCCGTCTTTCTTCAGGATTGAATGGTAACAGTGTTTTCAGATTCGCTTTGTTAAGTTTGAGAGTAATGTCTAAGTTACTCATTGCATTTTTAGTGAGCAAAACCGTATAACCATCGGTTATTGTTAAGCTGTGCTAAAACTTTGGCCCCTGTTTTGTCAACTTTTGAACCATATTATTCTCCTTGGGCTTCGCTTATATTAAAACATACGACTTTTGTAAATTATTTCATGAAGTGCAAACCATTTTGGCTCCGCATTTCGTTATCAATAGCATGTTTTAAAAAAACGAAGGGCCGGTCTTGGGCTGTTATTGTTACAAACATTTTTTTTTAACGAATTAAATATGTGGCATTCAAATATATGGTGCAAAATTTCTGTTGGCCGCACTTCATTTTAAAAATATAGCAACTGATACTCTTGACATTGCTGTGACCCAGACTGCCTCTTTTCATATAAAGTGAGTACTCCATTGTAGAGCTATCTTAACCCCCTATTGGAAAAAACGACACATAAAGTAGCGGGTTTAGTCATCCGATGCAGTTTTATCAGAACCAGTTAAACTTTGCTGTGTTTTGCGCATCAATGGGTGTGGAGTCGCGTATGCTGTTAATTTATAATACATGAATCCTTTGGTGAGGTCAGTGTACTGTTTTAATTTCTACTACACCTTCAGACGTATATTGACGTACTGCAAGATCCTTTTCAAATGCATCCGTTTTATTCACTCAGCACGAATAGACATGAAGGCTTTTGAAAGGATCTGTAACGTATTTCAATTTTACATCAAGACAGGCTTTAGACAAAAGTTGGACCTTAATCATGGCCTAGCGACTTTATTTTCGGGGCACCCGCACAGAAAGTTTAACTTTGACATGGCATTCCTCCTTCAAAACTTTCTTTTTTGGTCCAACTGTCAGCCCGGGTCTCTACAGCAAGTGCATAAAACAGCATGGACAATACATTTATCTTAGACACTTTCTATGGGGGCCTAACTAAAGCTGTATTAGAACGAATAAACGACTCTATTCGTTCTTACGTTGGTGTTTGCTAGGTTCGCAAGCAAAAGGCGAGATCGTGCATAATGATCCTTCTAATGGCTTTGAGCACAAAAAAACAATACTTAGGCAAATTTAGAGGACGCCATTAATTCTACAGTTGATTTACCTTCAAGTATTCAAAGGTTACAAAATGTTTACAATACAGCAAGTTCGAAGTAGACTTTGCTGTTGGCACTGGTTTATAAATGCTGCCTTCGACTCAGGGGACTCCAGTTGGGACAATATTAAAAAAACTTTATTAAATGAAATTCTTATAGCAGGCAATGAAAAGAAGGTTGGGAAAAACGACATAAATTCTGAGCCAGTAATATTACAAACAATAAAGAAACATCAAGATTAAGTCATCTAATCCCGAAGCCCAAACCCCAAAGTCATTGATGACTCAGCAAAGCTCGCGGACTCTGTTCGCGATGCATTGAATATGAAAAGACAGCACTTGTTCTTGGATTAACTGTCATAGGATTTACTTGAGTCTTTATCTTACTAAATAGTAACCAACTATGAACAAGAACTAATGCCATAAGTGCTCGGCCATAAAGCCAACTGACTTTGCTTGCAGTAGTCAAAAGCCCAGGCTGGCATTACTCCCCAATATTCATGGTAAAGCGTTTACGGCTTTACCAGCTATTTTTTTTTATAATTCGCTAGATGATCAAGTGTTTTTTTACCTTGATTTATCAGGTGGAGGCGATGGCGGTGGAGGTTACTGAACTTTTGGCACCGCCGCCTGTAATAGCAACAACAATGTAATTATTGAAATCCTAAGGCAGTTATAACGCTTCGCTAATGTGACTCCTTGCTCTCTAATCAGTGTTCGTTTTCGTTATGCTGTGTCGTGTCTTCTATAAATTTTTTTCGATAGTTTCTCTTATTTATTCACTTGAGTTCGTAATTGGTCTCGGTTAGTAGTCAGCGCTTCTTGTCTGCTGATCTTTAGTCTTTGGGTTATTCTTTCTTTTATTTCAGGCCCTACTTGGCGAGGTCGTCAGCCTCAAACGTGTTTTTCTTAGTCTCTTTTTATATGCTCATCTAGTTCACCCTAGTTTGCTTATTGTTTGTTAAATTCGCCTTGTTGCTTCTCAAAGCATGATCAAGGGCCGCTATTTTCTCGCATGGGTAGCGGTGAGTCGTGTATAGTCTTTAATGCTGTTTCTTCTGAAAAAATGGTTGTCTGCTTCTATTGCTTTTATTATTTCATCTGCCGATTGATTTATTCTTCAAGTTCCATGTTTTGTATTTGGTTAGCGTTGGGAGTTCCTGCAGTGTGGTTGATGTTTGAACTGCCTCCGCCTTAATTTTGGCCATAAACAAGACCAAGGCGATTTTGTTCTTTCACATGAGTCTTTGTTGAGTGTTACTCTGGGCTAAAAAACTTGATGGGTCTGTTTTTGTTGTAAGCCGAACAAGTTGCACTGGTCGTTTTATACAGACCAATGATCATCTTTTAATTCAAATCATGTGGGTCTTTAAATTCGGGAGGTTCTGACCTCATTACTTTCGTAAAATGATTTAACCTTACTTTCTGTTAATTCATGCAGCATTGAGATGCAATTGAGCGATTGCTGTGTCAAAGGGATCATTTCACTCATTGTCGTCTCTGATCAAAAACATATAATCTTCTTCACTTCAATTCTTGCCATGTTTGTAAATAATTTAAATTTTTATTTTGCTTCATAAAAATGGCGCTGCAAACATATGGGACTCGGTTCTTAGCCCGCATAGTAACTGAGAGAGCCCCTTGGCGTGTAGGGTAATAAACGGAATATTATTGTTCCAAATAATCCTTCTAACTATTGGATGCAGATCAAATTCTTACTGTCAAATTTCCAGACTAGGAGCAGATGATTTGATATGTTCCAGGCTCTGCGCGTCTTACTGTCAAAATAGTACTCGCTCTACAACTTCAGGCCCAAACAGGGGAAGTTGTTCCAGAATCTGGGCGGGCAATCGTTAGAAATGTTCTATAAAACTTGAGGGGCAAGAAATATTTTCTTTATATAATGCAGTCTATTTTTTTTACCTATTCTGATTCTATGGCTAACGGGAATGAAAGGCTGATCGTGCGTTTCAAGGACCATATCGAAATTGAAGAAGCACTAAAACATTGAATAGGCGCGCAGTTAATAAAGACGGCAACAAAGGATGTAGCTGTAAATTTTGAGTATGGGAAATCGCTTTTCCAGCCCTTAGATTTTGAGTTGTTAAAAGCGCCCGTAGGGCCCATTCTTTCAAGGAGCATTAAAAGGAAGATTGTATATGAACTAACTTTTAATGTACAAACGCGTTTTCAGATCATCTGACACCGAAGCATAGTTCAGAATTTCTGTACAGCTCGTTAGAGTTTGACGTTGTAGCAACCTCCATACTGAGCAGAGCTGATTGAGCACCAATATCAGGCATAATTTTAGCATTATATTACGAAAGAGTGAGTCATATACACTTATCCAGAAGCAGGGGGGCAAGGTGGTCAATATATGGGGGGGGGAATTTTAGGTTTAGCGTCGCAGCAAGATCGCTTAAAGGTATTTTGTTGCTGTTTGATGATGAAGAAACCGTTCAAATAGAGGGAAAGTGAAAAGTTTTTTAATCTATAAAATAACGAAAGTACAATGTTCGATTGGGGTAGTCCTACAATTCTAGCTAGCGGCTTTAACTTCTCAGATTTTGATGAAATAAGATAACTGTTGGAGGCGGGAGGTGTAGGATAATCCAACAGTTGTCCTTGTGTCTAAAGATTTACATCTTCCAATGTTAGGCTTGTTGATTATTTAACATCAATATTACGGTTTTTGGATTGACCTAAGGTAAACAGAGATAATCAGTTGCATGGAAGCGGGAGAACTGATGAGAGACGTAATCAAACATTCAATTGATAAAGAAAGAGAAGCCGATTAAACCGATTAAAGTACATTTGTTTTTAATATATGATGTGCAGTGGAATATTAAAATTAGCAGATTAGAAGATATAGTATACTAATGTTTTTTTATTTTTATAAAAAGCATGTCTGTTCAGGATTTATCCAAAAAGTACCTACAGAGTCGCCAAACGAAGGGATAGTTGAAAGCCCTAACATAAAAAAACCTTCAGATAACCAACATTTACACAAATGCAACAAAGAAACTAGAGCAAGACCCTTTCATAAAATTCAGCTAAAACAAACGAGGTATTTGCTTGACTTGAATGCTGGTTACATATGTTAATACTGGTACATCGGAACTATAAGCGACTCTATCATGCAGGAACGAGTGTTGGTTCTTAGCAACGGGCATAGGCGCACCGCGGCTTTAACTTTAGGCGGTTTGTCTTTAGCTCTCGGTGTGTGTCATTAGCCGTAGGTGCTGTGCAAAATTAAAAACTAAACTCCAAAAGAATCACAAGCTATGTTCAACTAATAACAGCTAAACTTAGCTCGTTTAAACTGCAATAAATAATGCACTATCTGACTCAAAATCACGGATGAGAATAATGTTTAGAGGCCGATTTTGATGACTACAAAAGACAAAAGTTTGATCTTCAAAGAAGGCGGAGGACAACTTTTTCTCAACAGACAGAGCCGAGGACGGATATAAAAAAGGATTGCTTAAAAAAAGTAAACGAGACAATAAAACTCTGTTCTAAACAGCTCACAGTAACAACATCGAAGGGTGTTTATACTTTAGTTTTTGAGTCAGCACAAAAAGACGTTGTTATGGATTCTGGTTAAGACGTTGTATTGTTTTGATTTAAATAATTTGTTGGCTTAGAAAAGAAAGTACAGTTGGCATAAGATATATGAAGCCCAGATGAAATTGTTTGAAAGAATGCTTGGAGGGAGAGGTTTATCATGATGCACGAATGTTATTGATTAGATAGTCATTGACCAACAAACGTACAGGCCAAGTGGTGTTCATGTCTCTTTCTCTAGTTCCAGGCAAACTAACAATAGGCCCGACAGGTAGTATTGTTCGCTGTTTTATCGATATGTAACATTAAAATGATGAAAATCTATGAAGTCTGGGTCTCGACTATACAACAGACTATTCTTTCCTCTAATGATTAACACCGGTTGGGAGACGAACTGCTTACTCAGTTTGACGCTGCGCTGAAGAAGCTAATATGAGAGGCTCTGGTTGGTCAGTGGGCGAAGTCTTTAGAGAGTAGATTAAAACAGGCCTATAGTATGCCACCGTTTGTAGGCAAGGCTTACAGTTCGCTACCCCGGAGTTGGTTTTAAAGGAAGTAGCAGTTTTAAAACATAAAGATTTACGACAACAATGTTTAATGTGTGTGTTCTTGCAAGGTTGCATCATGTCCGGCGACCAGCTCGAGAGAGGAGACTAACTATCAGCTATACACACAAAGATCTTTAACTTCAATGGAATATCCTTTCCTGTTTGTGTAGACCTAAGTGATCAGTTTGAAGAAAAAAACAACCAATAACTGGTCATATCTACCATGGGATGAGGCAAAACCAATATACAGCGATTAAAGTGTCCAAGAACAGTCCAAAACAATTGGCGAGCCTGACAATAATCATGTTGACTACTACTAATGTTTTCACCAGCGAGGGGGGTGGTGCGAGGGGACTGCCAATTACACATTGATACGAACATTGAGTAAGCTAATGCCGCATACTTCAAAGATGGGCACAAACAAGAATTCTTGCAGGAAAATGTTTAACAAGAATGCCATTCTGTTCAAGCCGCAAGCGACATATGAAACATTGTATACGGCCCAGTTGATGTATTACAGTACTAATTACTCCCCACCTTGATCTAAAGTTATTTTAAGAACTGGAAAAAAAACTGCAACATTCTCCATAAGTAGTTTTCGCAGACTTCGAGTCGCTTATTGTTCTTATGAACGGGCCAGCGCACAAAAACTTCGAAAAACAGTCTTATGGAGTATCATCAGATTTGTTCATTTGCTTTCATTGTTTTTTGGTCGGATGTCGCTCATTCAAGGCCAGAATTAGACAGAGGACCAGATGCGGCTTAGAAAGATTTTTACAGCGCATGCAGCTAGTGCGTAATGGATTGTTCTAATAATCTGAATTTTATTGAAATCATGATGACGCCTGAGACCAAAACAACAGTATGCCTCAGCCACTCACTGGTGGATTTGTGGTTTAGGCCTCTCATCAGGACGCAGCAAATCCAACAGAAGAGACCATGATTCACTTAGCGGAAAGTTCAGAGGAGCTGCGCTCAACAATGCAATCTTCAACTTAAAAGTTTGAACCAAAGACAAGGGAGGCTGCCCATCTTCTTCATAACTTGCGAGGTACGGACTCTCTCTTTTATTGCAAGCGTAACCAACACATTCTGGGTAGCATGCATTGCACAGTCATCAGAAAAGTACATGTGCTTTTAATCTAAATTAATTGTCTTTTTATGACTCTATGCAAACAATGATGGGATCATTAGAGGCACTAGCTATGTCCTTAATGTCCTGCCCTATAAAGGAAGAATATTTTGTCCAAACGCTTGTTAGAATGGGTGTTTACCCTTATGAGTACATGAACAGTTGTGGAAAGGTTTGATGAAGGATCACTTCCGCATAAAGGCGCGTTCTTTTCTTGTCTTAGAGGAATGGACATCAGTGATTCAGATTACAAGAATGCGCAAGAATTACGTGGCAAAAGTTAGAGTGTAAATCGATGGGAGACTATCATGACTCTACTTGATGGTCTAAGATGTTTGTTTGTTGGCGGACGTCTTTGAAATGTATAGAATGTCCTGACATGTAAAATTTCAGTTTGATCCTGCGCATTTTTTTTCGGCACCCGGGATGGACTGGACGCTTTTTCTTAATGTATAATGGTGTACAGATTGATTTATTGTCAGATTACCAATGTTTCAGATGATTGAAAACGGATTGCGTGGGGGAATTAGTTATGGCGTCGCAGCTTACTGAATAAGCAAACAACTAAATTCATGGACGACTATGATCCGAGTACAAGCTCTAACTATCTTATTATTTTGTATGGCAATACATGCTTGTATGGTTGGGCTATGGTGCAATCACTACCATTACGCAACTTTATAATGTACACAGGCGGTGTTCCGAAACAATATCATAAAAGGCATTAAAGTGAGTTGGGCGTTTAAGCCTGATCAACAGCGTGGTTTCATTATAGGAAGGTTGACTTTGTATATCCTCATGAACTCCTTGACCTGGTAATGACTTCCATTGGCAGCAGAAGTCTAAAGATGAATCCAAGAGAGCCGCCTAAAACTTGGCCTAATCTTCGGGGCAAAAAAATTATGTCTGCCATTACAGACTTTCTTCATAATTTTTATTTATAGAATGGTTTTAAGTTAACGCTGTTCTCGTATAATCGCTTTTGATCAGATAACTGTCATGAACCATACATCATGGAAAGAACACTGATTCTGAAACTAAATCTCAGATGCTTCTGAAAATGACTTTTTCACAGTTGTTGAACAACAGCTGTTTTGGAAAGACTATGGAGAGTCAGCACAATGTTGCAATGACGTCAGATTGTCACCAAAGAGAAACGAAGCCAATTAAGCTAAACTTCAAAACCAAAATTATCAGGACTTCAGAAGATTTTCATGATCATGCTTGTCGGCATTATGATAAAAAAAAAGAAAGTCAAATTAGACTAACCTGTATTTATTGGGTTTATGTTTTAGAATTATCAAAGCTTTTGATGCTAGTATTTCTTTTTGACTACTTTTAAACCTTGTTGTCCAGAGTCCAGAGTACTTTTCACAGTTACTGACAGTTTTGTATAGATATTCCTACTGAAGACATCTATATTGACATGGAATTAGAAGTAGATAAAGGCATGTGGGTTGGTACGACACATCTGATTACCTAAGATTCGCCTTTTGCATCAATTACTAACAAGAAGGTTTTTAGGTAAGATGAAGGATGATTTTCTGGAAGGTGATCAATGGAGTTTGTTGGGTTAAGGTTCGAAATTGTACAGTATTTCGAGCCAGGATAAAACCATTAAGAAAGCAAAAGGAATTTTCGCCAGCGTTGTCAGTCAAAACATATCGCATGACAAATTTAAAGAAGCATTGTTTGACAATAAGACTTTTCATCATGACAACGTTAAAACCTGCGATCTAATCTACATGAGAACAACACAAACTGTTGTAACGAAGAAGTCGTTAGATAGAACAAACACAAAACGTGTGTTTGTTAATCCAGAGTTTTCATATGCAATTGGGCTCTGGAGAACCGTTAATTAATTAAGCGGAAACTGTGCCTGGTGGATTATCTGCAGTTCTTCCTAACAAAAGATCTTAGAGGGGCTGGCTGTTTTTGTTGTGTCAGTTTCTCGTAAAATAATTCACAGGCGGATTAATTTCTTTACAATTATTTTTTTTTCGTACGGGTCATCCACTCCAAACGGATCTGTTGCCCTGATAGCGAGTGTCCGCTTGCTGGCTTTCCCAGGTAAATAAGAGTTGTTAGAATGTCCTTTACTTTCATACCCCCCCCCCCAACAATAGGGAATAGTTTGCATGGGGTGTACTGGAGGTCTCCTTCAGCAACTTTTTTTGTTTTTTCTTTTGATTGCTTGTACTGTTGTAGCCCTTTAAATTTCGTCTTATTCAGTGCGCGTCAAAACTGAGGGCAATCTTATTACCCATTCTGTGTTGCGAGTATTGTCAATCAGCTCTCTGTTGTTACTGTAGGAGAAAAAGCTCTTTCGGCCTATCTGTTTGTTAAAGTTTTCAAATCTAAAGCCTGTGTCTGTGAACTCCCGGATGCCTCTTTTAATGGGATACTCTTTGTTTTATAACAATAATGGATTCACTTGCCCTTTAATTTCTTTTCCATCATCGACTTGGAATCATGCGAGGATAAGTTAAAGGGCCTCGTTTGGTTTATTAGTTGTAGGCAACAGCAACAGCAGAAGCACGCTTTTGTGTTAATGGTTCTGCTCTTTGTTACCTTGAAGCTATGTCAATGACTGTGAGGGTTACTTAAAATCTTTTTCGTTAATCCTATCAGAGGGTAAATATAGAAGATCCCATTGATGGGTTGTCGGTTGGAGTTGTATTGAAAAGTGTGGTCTCTGTATTGTTCTAGGCGCCGGTATATAATTTGCCATATCGCTTTGTTTAGATAACATATATTTTGATGTTTGTTCACTGACTCCAGCTGCTTGGCTTAGCTTTTTGATTGCCGTGATTCACCTTCAATTTCCTTTTGGCGAATAATAAATTTTGTTCATTTTTTACTCAGCCAATATTTTGTGCAACAAAATACACAACGTAATTCCAACGACAATAATCCCGATTTATTGCATCTTTTGTTTTTCTGTTGGTTGCCTGATAAAAGTCACTAAATTTTGGGGGGGCAAACTGTACCGATTGGTTTGCCTGATACAAGTAATATTGTGTTATTGCTTGGATTCAAAGTTTTTAATGTGTAAGCTGCTGCCCCTGTTTTTTCAGATGTGTCATTAATAAAATTAACTGCTCAAGTCTAGGCTGTTCTTAGGAGTCTTGTGCCAGCTGATAGTTCCTACATAGCTTGTTATGTCTTTTTCTCGCGCCGTTTCATCTCCCGCAGTTTACTAATTGCGTAATGCTTCGCTAAAGCAAGCGCTTTCACACACTGCGCACGCCTATAATTATTGCGAGTGATGACATTTTTTAGAAAGGTTTTTTATTTCTTACTTATTTTAGTGTCTGGAATTATTCCTTTTGCTTAACTAGAAATTCTTTTCGTAGCAAACGAAGCTGCAACTATAGCAATAGCTTTGCTTGAATCCTCAAAGTCTTGTTTCGCCAAGATCTGCTGGGTTTAATTCTTATAAGGCCTTTTACCAAGCTTTGTGTATCCTTCTATTAGTCCTCCATAATAACAGCTGAATGGTATACAAGGTTGGTATCTGTTTTTTCGGTGCTTTTTTTTTAAAATAAATTTATTATAATTAATAAAAACCATGAACAGTGATGATCTACTACAGCTATAAAGCTGCCTAAAACTTTCCTGAACTATGAATGACCAAGTTGTGGCCAAGCATTATGCCAAAAAGGGAGGCTGTATCTTTGGCAGCGTGTGGAAAACAAAACAGTTCTGGGAAACTGAATTCAGCATTGAACAGATTCAACAGATGTCGCCACAAGACATTTAAGTATCATAACAGGTATGAAGCGCAGCTGGGGTCTAGAATGGTAAAAGTGTTTGGCAAACGGTTCTTAGTTTGTACACTAAAACTAGTCAGTAGATTTGCTCCCATTGATTCTGAACAAGATCTTACGTATGATTTAACGCAAGATCCAGTTTTAACAAAGTCATTAGAGTCTCTAGGATGTGATTTATACTATAAATTTGGAACATTGTTATCGCCATTAATCATGGGATTAATAACTTTTAATCATATAGATTTTATTTCCCTTCAAAATGAGCGAGCTGGAAAATCAGCAGAATCAGAAAACACTGAATCAGGTGGAGAAAGTAACCAAGCCAGAAAATCAGCAGAAAACGCTGAACCAGGTGGAGACCATTAAAAATCCTGGGCGTGTTGAAGCAGGAAAAAAATTAGCAGAGTGGAACAGACAAAAAAAAATTAATGTTACAGAATATGACTCATCATGAAAACATAACACCGCCAACGCCAGAACAAGTTGATTCAATGCCAGCTATAAAAACTCCATGTGATTCAAGGGCGCCAAAGTCTTCATGGTATATTGAACTTAAAACTGTTGCCATTTTTGGCGCCCTTGCTGCTGCTGGGGGCTGTTATTACGGTTATAAAATATATAACCAATGGCAACAAAAACAAAGAAGTTAAAACAACCTGAACCACTAAATACAGAAAAAGACAACTGCACGCCAAAACCGCCAATAACAAAAGATCATTTTGATCCATTTATAATGCAATAATATTTTTAAAAATTTTTTAATAGAAATAGATCATGGCGTATTATTTAAAATGATAAAGTCAATAAATAAAGACATGGAGTCTATAAAAGACATTTCCATAGACCAGAATTGTAATCAATGCGGTTGCTTAGGATGTAAGACCTTCATTAAGATCTATGCAGAGAACGCTGAGCAAGACATCCTCAACGATGACGGGGAAATACCAATCCTGGGTTACTTTCGGCCGAAACTGGGTGAGGCGGAAGTGGCCCAGGATTGGTATTTCCCCGTTCTCTACTGCTTTGGTGCCAAGGTATGCAAATTGTTGAATAGAGTACAATAACAGTTGATGGGCAATAGTGTTCAAGATTTGAACTTTTTTGGTACCAAGTTATGCATGTTGTTGAATAGAGTACAATAACAGCTGATGGGCAATAGGGTTTAAGATTTGAACATGTTTGGTTCCAGCTTATGCAAGGTTTTGAATAGAGTACGATAATAATTGATGGGCAATAGTGTTTAAGATTTGAACTTTTTTGGTATCAATGAATAGAGTACAATAATAGTTGATGGGCAGTAGTGTATAAGATTTGAACTTTTTTTGGTACCAAGTTATGCAAGATGATGATTAGAGTATGGTACTAGTTCATGGGCAATAGTGTTTAAGATTTGACCTTTTTTTGGTATCAAGGTATGCAAGTTGTTGAATAGAGTACAATTATATTTGATGGGCAATACTGTTTAAGATTTGAACTTTTTTGGTACCAGGTTATGCAAGTTGTTGAATAGAGTACAATAATAGCTGATGGGCATAGTGTTTAAGATTTGAACATTTTTGGTACCAGGTTATGCAAGTTGTTGAATAGAGTACAATAATAGTTGATGGGCATTAGTGTCTAAGATGTTTCCCTTTTTAGTACCACGTTTTGCAAGTTGTTGAATAGAGTTCAAAAATAGGTGATGGGCATAAGTGTTTAAGATTTGAACTTTTCTGGTACCAAGTTATGCAAGTTGTTGAATAGAGTACAATGATATTTGATAGACAATATTTTTAAGATTTGAACGTTTTTGGTACCAAGTTATGCAAGTTTTTGAGTAGAGTGCAATAATATTTGATGGGCATTAGTGTTTAAAATTTGAACGTTTTTGGTTCCAAGTTATGCAAGTTCTTGAATAGAGTACAATAATAATTGGTGGGCAGCTGGAGGGTGGTGTTTTTCGCCGATGGGCTCTGCAGTCATGAAATACGGGCTGGTACACTGTGACATTCATTCATAAGCTCGGTTCATTTTCATTAAGAAAATGACGCAATCGATACATGACGTCTATTCGCTCTGCGCTGGATTAATATTTCTATGTCCAAACGACAAAACTAAGTGTTAGTTTTTGCTTTACGGCAGTACGTTTTAATTTCAAGCGTCATGCAGACTTGCATTTCTATTAATAATAAAATGATTTACAATTGTAGGGCATCGAAAACCGTCGTACTGACCAATCACGACTGTCCAAGTGGCAGTAGTGTCTCTGTCCGCGCATGTGCGGTAGATAGTAACGGTTGAATCCTGCCATCTTGGACAGCCAGTAGGTCGTGGAATTGGCTCCGTAGAAAAGGTCTAATTATCGGAAGAGCAAGTAACCTTTTGAAGACATCAGTCTAGGCCGGACTGAAGGGGCACCACAGAGCATTCGACAGCACCCGCAACTTTTTTCGGGGAGAGTCTGAACGAGTCGCATCGCTCCGTGGGCGAGTCGAAAACTGTGGGCACTAAGGCTGTGTTGAGGTAAATGGATCGAAATCATTTTTTCGTATAGAGCAACAAAATCTATTTCAATGTAATCGCATTAAGGCACATTTACCAGTTCAATAATATTTTTGTGCGCGCGATCATTTAATATGCTCTGAATTAAATATTTCAGGTTTACCGTCAACAGTATGATTGATCGTAGAGCTGTCATCTTCATCTGTTTGCTCTCATCATATCGTGTTGCCATGTACTAATCCATATTATGTAAATTCTATTTCAGCTCACCGTTGTATGCAACCATATTTAGAAGATGTGTGAATGCAGATTTATTATTTAAAGAATCGTAAACGAGTTCAAGTTATGAACGAAGCATTTTCGTGGATCTAAGTGATCTGTATAATATGAAGATTAACGCCATTTGATTTAATCCATTCAAGGATTAAATATAATTGTAATTCATCAAGCACTAAGCCTTGGCGAATAACTCAGTCAAGGCAGATTGGAATATTCGTATACATTTTTCCTTCTTTGTTGATGAGCTTCATCGTAAAGCGATTTTTGAAGGAAATCAATTGTAAATGATAGAGCAAGCTAGTGCAATTGTAAAGTGTGTTTAGAACGTGTGATGGATGGAATAGTGATGTGCCACCATAGTGCAAGATCTAAGACAATTGTTATCTTGCAGGTCTGGTTTCATTTTTTTTCACCACTCGTCTTCATCTTCACCTTCGGCACACGTCTTTATCCCGCTATATCCTTCGTCGGGAGGAACGTGCTGGTGTGTCGACCCTACCGAGATCTGGAAGAGGACTGTGAACGTCAGCGGAATTCCGGAACGCTACGCAATTCCGTGAAGCTGAGTGACAATCGCTTAAACACATCCCTCCATATCCAAGCACGCCATAACACACTCAGACATTTTTTTCTTACATATATATCATCTTGTGCATGACTACATTTCTTTTGTGTGTATCCTCCGGGAGATATTTTTGTAGCACGAGCAGACAATCTATATTCGTGCTACTGCAAGAAGTGAAGGGAAGAAGGACAGAGACTTTGTCGTTATTGGTGTATGTGCATGATCTATTTCTTTTATATGTAACTCATTTCATAGGCAACAAACGGACATCAACATACAAAGCAACCATACGACATATTCACCGCAGATCATCATCATCTTTATTCATACTTAATTAAATTCAGTTGTTGAATCAAAGATCAAACCTCTTGACTACATCTGTGGAAAGAAAGTGAAGGGTGTGGACGAAAGCTTGACTTTCCTACTACGGTCTATCGTTCTTGCCTGAGCACTCAACCATCATTTATGAATGGGGTCTTATTAAAACGTCACATACACCCATGGGGATGCTACTTTAAGGCTGTTATGAGCTGCATCCTGTAGTCTAATTTACCTCTGTTCAAGAGCAGTTATGTCCCTTGATATCTTAATGGAGTGTCCTGTGCGTGCCTGTACCATCGTCAACACAGCACAAGCTCCAAGGGTGGTACAGGACTGCTCTAAAGGCAGGCGAAGACAGTGCTTCTCTGGGTCCTCCCTAGCACCTTCGGGTGTTTCTTTTTCTTCTTTGCCTTAACTAGGCTGACCCTGGAGAAAGGTCCAGTGACGGTGAGGAAAGACCCACTGACCACAGGGAAAGTCCTGTTGACAGTGGGAAAGACTACAACTTTGGATTCTCTCTTGAGGGCACATAAGACCGTATGGCGAAAGCGTGGCTGTGTCTGGAGTGGCACTGTCTTCATCTGTCCATGGGCAGGGGTGGTTGGGTCTGTGGGGTGTGCTCGGAAGCTGGAGGGTGGTGTTTTTCGCCGGTGGGCTCTGCAGTCATGAAATACGGGCTGGTACACCCATGGGGATGCTACTTTAAGGCTGTTATGAGCTGCATCCTGTAGTCTAATTTACCTCTGTTCAGGAGCAGTTATGTCCCTTGATATCTTAATGGAGTGTCCTGTGCGTGCCTGTACCCATCGTCAACACAGCACAGGCCCCCAAGGGTGGTACAGGACTGCTCTAAAGGCAGGCGAAGACAGTGCTTCTCTGGGTCCTCCCCAGCACCTTCGGGTGTTTCTTTTTCTTCTTTGCCTTAACTAGGCTGACCCTGGAGAAAGGTCCAGTGACGGTGAGGAAAGACCCACTGACCACAGGGAAAGTCCTATTGACAGTGGGAAAGACTACAACTTTGGATTCTCTCTTGAGGGCACATAAGACCGTATGGCGAAAGCGTGGCTGTGTCTGGAGTGGCACTGTCTTCATCTGTCCATGGGCAGGGGTGGTTGGGTCTGTGGGGTGTGCTCGGCAGCTGGAGGGTGGTGTTTTTCGCCGGTGGGCTCTGCAGTCATGAAATACGGGCTGGTACACCCATGGGGATGCTACTTTAAGGCTGTTATGAGCTGCATCCTGTAGTCTAATTTACCTCTGTTCAGGAGCAGTTATGTCCCTTGATATCTTAATGGAGTGTCCTGTGCGTGCCTGTACCCATCGTCAACACAGCACAGGCCTCCAAGGGTGGTACAGGACTGCTCTAAAGGCAGGCGAAGACAGTGCTTCTCTGGGTCCTCCCCAGCACCTTCGGGTGTTTCTTTTTCTTCTTTGCCTTAACTAGGCTGACCCTGGAGAAAGGTCCAGTGACGGTGAGGAAAGACCCACTGACCACAGGGAAAGTCCTATTGACAGTGGGAAAGACTACAACTTTGGATTCTCTCTTGAGGGCACATAAGACCGTATGGCGAAAGCGTGGCTGTGTCTGGAGTGGCACTGTCTTCATCTGTCCGTGGGCAGGGGTGGTTGGGTCTGTGGGGTGTGCTCGGAAGCTGGAGGGTGGTGTTTTTCGCCAGTGGGCTCTGCAGTCATGATATACGGGCTGGTACACCCATGGGGATGCTACTTTAAGGCTGTTATGAGCTGCATCCTGTAGTCTAATTTACCTCTGTTCAGGAACAGTTATGTCCCTTGATATCTTAATGGAGTGTCCTGTGCGTGCCTGTACCCATCGTCAACACAGCACAGACCTCCAAGGGTGGTACATGACTGCTCTAAAGGCAGGCGAAGACAGTGCTTCTCTGGGTCCTCCCCAGCACCTTCGGGTGTTTCTTTTTCTTCCTCAATAATAATTGGTGGGCAATAGTATTTAAGATTTGAACGTTTTGGTACCAAGTTATGCAAGTTGTTAAATACAATAATAGTTAATGGGCAATAGTGTTTACGATTTGTACTGTTTGGTACCAGGTTATGCAAGTTTTTGAATAGAGTACGATAATAGTTGATGGGCAATAGTGTTTAAGTTTTGAACTTTTTTTTTTAGTACAAATGAATAGAGTACATTAATAGTTTATGGCAATAGTGTTTAAGATTTGACCTTTTGGGTGCCAAGATGTGCACGTTGTTGAATAGAGTACTATAATAGTTGATGGGCAATAGTTTTTAAGATATGAACTTTTTGGTACCAGATTATGCAAATTGTTGAATAGAGTACAATAGTAGTTGATTGGCAATAGTGTTTTAGATTTTTACTTTTTTGGTACCAAGTTATGCAAGTTGTTGAAGAGAGTACAATAAAAGCTGATGGGTAATAGTGTTTATGATTTGAACGTTTTTGGTGCCAGGTTATGGAAGTTGTTGAATAGAGTACAATAATAGTTGATGGATAATAGTGTTTAAGATTTGAACTTTTTGGTACCAAGTTATGCAAGTTTTTGAATAGAGTACAATAATATTTGATGGGCAATAGTTCTTAAGATTTGAAGTTTTTTTTAGTACCAATGAATAGAGTACAATAATAGTTGATAGGCAGTAGTGTTTAAGATTTGAACTTTTTTCGCACCAAGGTATGCATGTATTTGAATAGAGTACAATAGTACTTGATGGGCAGTAGTGATTAAGATTTGAACTTTGTTGGTACCAAGTTATGCAAGTTGTTAAATAGAGTACAATAATAGTTTGTCACACTGTCACTTTTGCACACATGCATTCATGACAGCATTTACTCCATACGCACACGCAATCTTTCCAATCAACCAAAAGGCGCACTACCGAATGTTTTTTTTCTCCCCCTCTCCTTCGGGAAAACACTTTACTAAATCACATCAACCAATTTATAAACAGATTTTACACATGTATCTCTCTTTACACTGAGAGATAAATTAAACCCTTCAAGGCTCTATAAAGTCATGGCCTTCACATTACATTAGCCCAAAATCCAGACTAGGAGAATAAATAACTCCTGAAATTATTGATGCCATACCTGCATCAGATATGACTCCTTTCTGTCATGATTCCCTGTCTCTCTCAGACATCGTATCGCCCCTTGATTTCTCCCGTCACTGGATATATGATTTCCGACTCCTCTCCCTCGACTTCTCCTGTCACTGGAGAGATGAAGAGTTCCAACTCCTCTCCCTCGACTTCTCCTGTCCCTGGAGAGATGACGAGTTCCGACTCCTCTCCCTCGACTTCTCCTGTCCCTGGAGAGATGACGAGTTCCGACTCCTCTCCCTGGAGTCCTTAATTGCAGGGCTGAACTACCGGTGTGTTCCCCACACCATGGCCATCTTTAACCACCTCACGGGGTGAAAGGTGAAGGGTGACGGGCGAAGGGTGAAGGGTGAAGGGCGAAGGGTGAAGGGTGAAGGGCGAAGGGTGAAGGGTGAAGGGCTGAAACACGAATAAGGTTCGTGTAAGTAACCTGCTTCCCAATTTAATTATAAATTCTTTCTTTCTCTTTTCTTTAGGTTTCCCCTGTAGCTTTCCCCAACTATCTATAGCTCACCTGGTAATGACTGGTCAGCAGCGAGGACCAGCGTCCTGACAGGTTTGAGTCTCTAGGCCATCTGCTGGCTAAAACTGATTCTTTCTTCCCTCCTCCTAGTGAGTGCATACTCAGTGTTCAAAACACATGACCAGCACCTTACCAGCCCTTATTAAAATATCTCTCAGTGGTCACTTTCACCCAATGACCACGTTTCTTTCTTTAATGAGTCATTCTCACAATTATTTGGGGACGCCCGCTACACTAGTAAAGCCACATGAATATTCTTCCTTTTTAGTAGTGGCATGGGGAAATGATTCATATCACTAACTACATGTGATGGAGCGTCACATGCCTTGATGTGAGGCTACGTCACATGACACCCCCCATCCTGGGGTGAAAAAAAATTTTCTCCAGAAAATTTTTTTAAAGGATATACAACTTCACTGAAAACACATCTTCAGCCATGAATCTCAAAATGTGCATCCATCACACATGATTCACCAAATTAACAATCAACGTATAGAATCAATCATCGTGATCCACCATAAATAGCATATTTTAAACTTTCAGTCTTTCAAAAAAAAATTCATAATTGATCACCACATCTCACAAAATACATTTCACAAATTACATGGATAAAACAATTAGGGATATTAACAATTCAAAGTACAAATTGTGTTGATATATTAAGATGTGAAGCACATATTTTGCCTTGATCTTTGTCTCACATCATATGTTTCAAAACCCTCATGAAAATGAGAATATTTCTAAGTGTAAATGTTTCTCAATAGACATGTAAACAAAATAAACATAGTTTAAACATAGTTTTTTTCCCCACATGTAATGTTATAGTCCATTGAAAAGTGAAACATATTTTCCATTGTTGACAATTAACAATTGAAAACAATAATTTTGTCTCACTGCACAATCAAAACATGTGTATACACATTTCTAAAAAGTTATATGCTCATCACACATACATATATATTCATCCTCACAAGCAAGTTAGACACAAATAGTACATGATGATTTTTCCATTTACGAAAGAATAAAGCAAAGAATAGATATGTAATGCATCAACATCAAGTAGTTTGTGCTTGTAAAACATATAGTCACTCCAACAAGCAAAGTAAGCATAAATACCACTTGATTTAAATAGTAGCATACAATGCACTGTCAAATGTGAGCACACCGTAATCAATAAGAAAGACAAAAAACAGGAATAGTCTTTCCCTTGAAGACAGTTACATTTGTCCATGAATATTCATGCACGTGACAATAAATCTGCCATGACATTTTGTGTTCCAGGCACTGGTTCAACAGTAAATTGGAATTCCTGCAATGCCAAAGACCACCTTAATAATCTGCTGTTCTTAGTTTTTGACGATTGCAAGAAAATCAATGGCCTATGGTCAGTCTGTAACCGAAACTTTCTTCCAGTCAAGAACCTGGCGAACTTCTCACATGCCCATACAATAGCCAAGCACTCTCTCTCAATAGTGGAGTATTTCTCCTGTGTCTTTGAGAACTTCTTACTGGCGTATTGCACTGGATGTAACAAAGCACTTTTTTCCTGCAACAGTACCGCTACCATTCCTTTGGAACTAGCATCGGTTCTCAAAATAAAGTCTTCTGAGAGGGAGGGTAACAACAGAACAGGAAATGAGTTGAGGGTGTTCTGAACACATTCCAAAGCTTCTGGCACTCATCAGACCACACAATACTTTTGTTCTTTGTCCCTTTCGTCAATTCAGTCAAAGGGGCCGTCAGGGACGCAAAGTGGGGTACATATCGTCTATAGTAAGACAACAATCCGATGAGTGACCTGATCTGTTTTTTGTAGTGGGTTTGTGTAAGGATAAAATCTTTTCCACTTTCTTTCCTTCTGGCATCATTTTTCCCACTGAAATAGTGTGACCCAAAAACTCGAGAGTTTGAAAACCGGCACGAATTTTGGATGGTCTCGCAGTCAAACCAAAACTTCTGAGTCTGTAAAAAAACAGCTCGTAAGTTAAAAAGGAGGTCACTCCATGACTTTGCAGCCAACAAAATGTCATCAAAAAAATTGACTGCACCACATTCATGGAGTTTCAGGGCTCGCATCATTCTAGCAAAAGAAGCTGGGGCATTTTGCAAACTGAACGGCATTTTCGTCCATTAGAAAAGACCAAAAGGTGTTTGAAATGCTGTCTTTTCCTTGTCAACTTCAGCCATTGGAATCTGCCAGTATCCTTTAGTCAAGTCTACTTTCACAAAATAATTTCCCTCTGAGAGCTGACACAGAAGTTCTTCAATGTCTGGGATAGGCTCGGCATCGAAGACAGTGATCATATTTACTTTCCTGTAATCGATGCAGAAACGCACCGAGCCATCAGGTTTGTCCACCAATACAACTGGTGAGCTGTACGGAGATGTTAGAAGGTTCTATGACCTTTAAATCCAGCATTACTTTGATTTCTCTCTCGACAACCTCTTTTTTTGCAAATGGGAGGGGGTAAGGTCTGGTTCGCACTGGTATTTCAGTAGTTAACTGAATACTATGGGGAAAAAAAAAATAGGAATAGAGTTTGTTTAGAACTTACCGCCAATGACATTAACAAACAAAGAACATGACAAGACACGATGCATTTCAACCACTTGGGTCTTCTTCAGGCGAAAAAATAAATCACATTTAACATGTGGGGACAGTACAAACAAAGAACGAAAAACGAAAAAAGAATGAAAAATGACTCATCCGTTGTTGCCCATGTGGTCGGTAGTGGAAATGACATGGGCCAGGGGTTTAAAGGAGAGGAAACCGGGGGGGGGGGGGGGGGGGGGTTTGCGTCGGGGGAAAGGTGTGTGTGTGTGTGTGTGGTGATATGATTGGGTTGGTCTAGTTTATTGGGATGGTTGTGATATCTTTGTGATGGTTGTGGTAATGGTGGATTGATAATAATGGTAAGGGGAAAGAAGGGGGGGGGGGGGGGGGTGGAACTGGGGAAAAAAAAAAGAGTGGGGGGGGGGGGGTTTTAAAGGGGGAAGGATAAAACAAAACAAAATTAAGATTAAATAGATGGAGGGTTGCTGTAACTTACTGTATAAAAGTGAGGGGAAGGGGAGTGGTGGTGGTGAATGTATGTGTGTGTGTAGTGTGTGTGTTGGTAGGGGATATTCCCAAAACTGATGTGGAAGTGGTGGGATGTGTGTTTGGTTATTGTTGGATATTGATGCCTTGGGGGTGCAGTGTGCCAGTTTGGCAATGAGATGGGTTTCCCTTGTGTTGTGCGTTCAAAGCTGTCACTCTGTGACTGCCAGAGTGCCATAACTTTGAATGGTCGATGTTGTGTTGGGTGGGTTAAAGTGTAGGGCGACGGGTTTGGGTCGGTGGTGGCGGATATCAGCCAGGTGTTCAGAGATTGGGGTTTTCAAGTGTGCGTGACGTTTTCCCCTATGTAGATCTTGCCACACAGCGGGCAGTGGATGGCATATAAAAATTTGTTGCGGTTTCTGACATGAGAATGTGCGTTTGACTGTGAAGGAGTCTTTGGGGCCCTGTAAGATGGTGTCGGGTTTTGGTAAAGGGGGCAGATTTTTGCAGTTGGGTTTAGAGCAGGGGGTGTTACCTGGGGGGTGTAGCTGTGGTTCTGTTTCAAACTGGACCGCACGAGGAGGTCTTGAGGTTTTGTCACGTTTGAATTTTAAATCATGGGTTTGGTAGGGAAAGGGCGGGTTTGTGGTTTGTACAAAGTGCCAATTGGATTTGAGGACCCTTTACAGATGGGGAGGGTGTGTGGGTGTAGAGGAGGTAGGCTGTGGGTCTGTCTGTCTTGGTTGATGCTGGTTCCAGAGCAGATGTTCGGTACAGCTATGGTGCGGTGGAGTGCTGCATTGATGATGGAACGGGGGGTATCCGCGGTTGGGAAAAATTGTGACATTTTGGCTGCTTGTAATGTGAAGTCTTCTCGCTGGAGCAGAGTCTGCGAAGATGGAGAAATTGGGGAGTATGGGATGCTGCTCTTTAAAGGGATGGGTTGTGGGAGGATGAGTAGTCTAGGTATGCATGTGCGTCGGTGGGTTTGTAGAAAATGGAGGTTTTGAGTAGGCCTTTTCAAGGTGAGTCTAGGAAGTTGACCGACTGCGAAAAAGGTGTAGGTAAGTCGGATAATGGATGGAAGGTCTGGGCAAAGTTGGGAAGTTGAGGAGGTTTGTTTTGGCATAGTGTGGCTCCCAGTCCATCATCGATATTTCTGTGTATAGTTGAGTAGGCGGTGTTCCAAGTGTCCCCTGAAGAGGCAGGCATGGCTGGTCCCATTTTGGTACCATGGCAACACCACTATTTGTGAAAATTGTGCTTGTTGAATTTAAATGTGTTCAGGGTGAGGACTAATTCAGCGAGTCTGCCAGTGTGGTGGTGGGAGGGTGTTGTTGGTTGGGGGGGCGTTTGTCAAGGAAAATGTGAGGGCCCTTTGTCTCAGTGTGGGGGATGGGGTGTGAGTGCACCACGTCAAGGTTTAGAGGAGGCTGGGTTGAAAAGTGGGGTCTGTGTTGTGGAGTTAATATGTTGAGGTGTGGGTTGTGTCTTTGAGGTATGTGGGGAGCTTTGTACTTTGGGGTTTTAAGGAGGAATCTAGGTATTGCGATGTGTTTAGTGGGGAGCGCAGGCTGAAAAATGGGTCTGCCGGGGTGTTCTTTGTGGTTTTTGGGGAGTAGGTAAGGGGGCTGTTTGGGGGTCTGTCATAATGAGGAGTTTTGGGTGTAGTGGGTAGATTGTGAGTTGATTCTTCTTTGATTTAGTTAGCATGAGTTTTGGTGTTGAGGGGGGGGGTGATGTTGTGAGGGTGTGTTAGAAATTGTGTTGGACAGTTTTTTTTGTGTTGCATGTATAGTTGTTTGTCCCAAACTACAACTGACCACCCTTGTCTGCTGGTTTGATTTACAATGTCCTGGTTTCTTAGTGATTGAGGGCTTTTGGTTGGGTTTTGTGAAAGGTTGCAGTGTCGCATTTCACATGTCAGAGCCGCAACAATATATATGGCCACCACTGCCAGCTGTTGGCAAGAACAACATCGGGAAACGTCACGCACACTTGAAACACGCATCACAGAACAACCTGGCTAATATCCGCCACCGCACCGACCCAAACCCGTCGCCCAACACTTCAACCACACCCTACACAACATCGACCATGTCAAAGTTATGCACTCTGGGAGTCACAGAGTGACAGCATTGAACGCACAACACAAGAATCCCATCTCAATTGCCAAACCTGGGCACACTGCACACCCAAGGCATCAATATCCAACAATAACCCAAACACACATACCCACCACTCCCACATCAGTTGGTCAAGATCCCCAACCAACACAACACATACACACACACATATATACAACCCCACCACATCCCTTCACTCACTTCATACAGTAGTTACAGCAACCTCCATCTATTTAATCTAATTTTGTTTTGTTATTTCCTTCCCCATAAAATCCCCCCCCCCTTCTTTTTTTTCGCCCATTTCCCCCCCCCCCCCCTTCTTCCCCTTACCAATATTATCAATCCACATTACCACAACCATCACAAAAAATATCACACCATCCCAATAAACTAACACACAACCCTATCATAACAAACACACCACCTCCCCGACCACCCCCCCCCCCTCCGTTTCCTCTCCCATAATCCCCCCTGCCCCATGTCATGTCCGGGCTACCGACCACATGGACAACAACGGATGAGTCATTTTTCATTCTTTTTTCGTTTTCGTTCTTGTTTTGTAACTGTCCCACATGTTAAATGTGATTTTATTTTTTCGCCTGAAAAGACCCAAGTGGTTTGAAATGCATCGTGTCTTGTCCCAATGTTCTTTGTTTGTCAATGCATTGCGGTAAGTTTCTAAACAAAACTCTTATTTCCTAATTAGCTTCGTTCGCCGCCATCAGTCACTCCATTTTGAAATTGAATACTATGGGGATCAATACCAGTCACTGTACCTGGGGTATCAGTCAACACATCCTGAAAGTCTTTCAAAATGTCATTTGAGCTGTTCTGTTTGACTTGCAGACAAATCATTCGACAGAACCACATCATCATAGTTTACACCTTTGATAGACATGTAGGAAGGGGAACAACATCATCTGCCAGGTAGATTGTTAACACTCCTACCTCTGCGATTTCACAACCTTTGATCTGTCCCGTACGTTACAAATGGGTGCAAAATCATCAGCTGATAAATCGTCATGTTACATCATGTTTCTGACATAGACAAATTCGGGGGGGGAGGGGGGTGCTAACGTGGGGTGGACTGGTGGGGGGGGGGGGGGGGGGGGTGGGGAGAGTGGGGGAGATAGTGGTTGGGGGTGGGGGGGGGGGGGGGGGGGGGGTGGGTACTTCAACAACTTCTTCAACATGTTCCACATGGAATACCTTCTCAGTGGGGGGTTTTCCATTTTGATCTTAAAATTAACTGCAGAAAGTTTATTCGACCAACCTGAAAAGGACCCTTCCACAAAACACTACGTCTTGTGAATATGTTTCATCAGGGAGACTACCCCGGCCAAACAACACACCCTCCAACTGAAGGAACGGCCTATATGCTTAATCCTGACAGCCAAGACCATGTACACCTCTGTTTAATCATATCAGCAGACTTTCGATCTAAGCTCACATTCATCCTTCAAACGATTAACAGTTCATAAACGTATTGGGTAAACAGTTTTATACCTGTCAGGTATGTCCTTCTTTGTCCGTCCATTGTGTCATCAAGTAGATCCAAAGGACCCTTGGTGATGTTGCCGAAAAGAACTCAAATTGTGGAGAAAATCCCAGCGTTTCAATCGGCATTTCCCTGTATGCGATAAGCAAAGCCGGTATGAAACGATCCCATTCATGGGGTTCCTGCCTTGCAACCTTTCTCAACATGGATTTCAACGTTCCATTGAAACGTTCAACTATGCCATTCGATTGGGGATGATATGGCGTGGGTGAAATGGAAGAGATTGACAACAGTCTGTAAATTTCTCTCATGAGATCGGAAATGAATTGCGTTCCACAATCCGAGAGAATTTCGTTGGAAGACCCACTCTGGAAAAAATCGCAAGTAGGGGTTCAGCGACAGACACTGTATCAATTTTCTTCAGTGGAATCGCTTCTGGATACCTTGTCGCTGTATCCACCAAAGTTAAGATATAGCGATATCCGGAAGAAGACAGTGGTAAAGGCCCAACAGATCAATAGCCACCTTCCGAAATGGGACGGAAATGAGAGGCATTTTGTGCAAAGGTGCACATGGGACGCGACCTTTCTGAGATGTCTTTTGGCAGATGTCACATGAGCGGCAGTATTCTGTAACTTCCTTTGTGACACCTGGCCAATAAAAAGAATCAAGAACTCTCTTTAATGTTCTTTTGATTCACAGTGACCAGCGAACAATGCATCATGAGCCGTGTGTAGTACTGTCTCTCTAAGTGGCTTTGGAACGACAACTTGTTTGTTGTCCTGTCCAGGTACACACCTATAGAGAATGTCAGAGTCCAGTATGTACGTTGGTTTGTCCGTTGGTATGTCAGTGACAGTCTGTTTAGCAGCAGAAAGTATTGTCGTCAGCGTCTCATCTTTTCCTGCATTTCTTTCAGATCATCTGGGGTAACTGGAGTTATCCAGTTTTGAGACTTTTAGCGCTTTGTAGCCTTTCCCTGCTCTATGATATTGATTAGTACTCACAAGACAAGGAATGAACGATCCTCCAGCACCACCATGTACTGTAGCGAACCTGGCAAATTGCCAAGATCAAGTCGGCAGACTGGGTTATCGTAACTGTCACGATCGGCGATAGTAAATCAGCGTCCATAGGTTTGGAGTAATGGTAATTCAGAATAGAGAGCGTGTGCGCGTGTGCATATGTGGTATGGGTGGTTGTGTGCGAGCGTGCGTGTGTAAGATTTGGGGTTATGGTTAAGGTGGAAGATTAGGCTAGGTAGGGGGCTGGGGAAATAGACATAAAATATTCTTGAATTCCAGTCTTCACTTGTTGAAGGGATGGAAGCGGAGGTTGGTTTCATTCCGATTGTTACCTTGTGTTACCTTGGTTCTACACCAGAGAAGGGGGGCAGGATATCGGCTGTTGTTGTATTGTCAAGTTTGTGAGTTGTTGTGGTAAATTGTGTGTTGTTGCACGAGCAACAACTAGTCCGTTGGTCGGGCGTGTCAGCTCTCGGAGGGAGGTGATCGCTGCTCTGACCAATCGCTGTTTTGTGTTGTGAGTAGAGTTCGCTTGATTCGACCAGTGCGGAATGCGTTGGGTAGCTTCACTTCGGTCCCTGGTGTTCGTCGGAGTGGACGTGCCTTGTAGTTGCGGCGGCAGCGCCGGTAGTCGAGCTGAGTGACTTCGAGTCTAGTTAGGGCCGGGTCCTCGTCGGGTGCTGGTGTGCCCTTGGCCTGTGCGGGTTCTGCGTCGTCTCTGTTGGCAGCCACTTCAGCCAGTTGCTGAACTGGTGTGGTTGAACGTCTGTCTGTCCAGGTTGGTGATTGTTAGGTTCATGGTGGTGTTGTTCGTCATGTCTTGTATTATGGCGAGTTGTACTGTAGTTGTCATGTTATGTTTAGTTGTATTATGTTTGTTGCGTTATACTGGTTGTCTGGTATGATGTCGGCTTGGTTCTGTGATGAAACTTGTCAGCCGGTTTGTGTTACCTCTTTTCTGTATGTTCTGTAAGTAGTGTACATAGTGGTTCCTGAGTTCGATTGTCATGTGACAGTTTGGCTAGACAATGTGAGTTCGATATAATAACCGTTGATGGACGGTGATGTAGATATTGGTTGTGATTATTTCATGTTATGTCAGTGGGAATACGAGGTTGCATTTTGTTGAGGATCATAGTATGAGTCAGGTGCAGATGTGTCTGTGTGAATCGTAAAGGGATTGTGCTCAATTTCAGTTGTAAATAGTAGTAGTTCGTTGAAATTGATTAACGATGTCGGAGTTGACCTGCACAGCATTGGATTGGTTAAACTGTGCAGTAGGGCCAAGGCTAATTGGTAGTCGAGTGGTGTATACTGGAGTACGGTCGTGACTATTCAACTTTTATTGGTGTCTTTTCACTTTCGTTACGAGTCATGGTTCTACGACGCGGGTGTCGTGCGCGTGCAGACTGTATCTGTGACGTACGTATTTGGTTACAGGACAGTGAGTCCATATGGTTAGAGTTTTTTTTTAATTTTTTTAAGTAAATAACAGTCGACACACATGCGGGGTTGTATGGGTTGTGACAGAATAGGGTTTGAGAAAGATATCTTAGGTTGTAGGGAGACAGTCCCATTATGAATTTTAGTAGTCGGAAAGAAGGGTAATGGTAAAGTTTAAGGCGGGTAGTTGATAGGATAAAAACGGAGGATGTGCAGCATGTAATATTGCATGAATTATGGTTGTGTTGGCATAACAAGGATTAACCACTGGGTTATATGACAAGAGATGACATGAGAGTCGGGTGTTGGATAGAAATTTTGGCGAACAAATCATGTATTGACATATGATTATAATTGACAGTGCAAAGAGGGGTAAGAATGTGAAGGATTGTGGCTGCGAGCCGATTCTCTTGTATGAATATGCTAGAACTGTGAACCGCTAAAAATTGATTCGTTTTTTTTTTTTGAGAGATGTGTATTACTACTGATTCCATGTGGAAACATTTCCTTGTGAATTGCCCAGTTCTAGTTTATTTAGTATTTTCTAAGGGGGCCCATGGAGTCCGTGTTGGATTGCTTGCTTCTCCGAGAATTGTGTGCGAGTCATAATTCATATTGTAATAGCGTAGATTGGCTCAGAGAGAATATTGTTTTACAGCTGTTGTAAAGGTTGGCAGGGAATGGATCTGATAACCCCAAAGTAACGGGTGATGGGGGGGGGGGGGGGTATTCGAAATTCAAGGGGTCATCTCATGCCCGAGTGGGAAGTAGGCAAGGGAGATGGAGAGTTAAAGCTTTACCAGGTAGCTTATGGCCTTGATGACTCGGGTAGTAGCAAAATTACAGTAGTGGCCTACAGTTGTGTTAGCAGGTATCCTGTTTCCGTCCTGAGGCTGGGGCCAGACCACTGCAGTCTACGCCGCGTGCTGGCAGGTGAGCGGCGGTTCCCGTTGCCTGCTGCTTTCCCGTGAGAGGGAGACCATCCAGGCCGTTGGCCGTCTGTGGGGCAGCTCTCCTCCGCTACCGGGGTTCTTCCGGGAGTCCTCCAGCCACCTGTTGCTCTTCCCTGTTCGGGCGTCCTGTGAGAGGGCGCCGCACCAGGCCTTCCCTCACCCTCAGTGTCCGGCGGGGCCTTCAGAGGAGGAGGCGTCCTTCGAGCCCCGGACTCGTCGAGAGGGCACTGCAACTGGCCTTTCCCTCACCCTTTGTGTCCGGCGGGGCCTCAGAGGTGTTGTGCCAGCGCGGGGAGGAGTCAGACTGAGGAGCCACGGTCGCCCGCCGGGTGTAGAGTCTCGGGGTGTCAGCCTGCGTGAGGCCACGGACAGCGCTGAGGAGCGGAGTCATCCGTGGAGGAAGTCAGTCTGTGAGGGTCCAGGACAGTGCCGAGGACTGGAGCTTTCCGGGCCGGGATAGGTCGTCCCATGGGTGTTGTAGAAGGGGTCGTAGCGTTAGGCAGTAGGGTAGGGGTGTTAGCTACTGCCTCCTTTTGGGACGTAGTGGCCAGCACAGTGTAGGGTACTTGTCGTTGCCTCCTTAGGGACGCAGTGACCAGTGCGATAGTGGTCCGGGTCAAAAGAGAAGGGTGGGTCCTGGGGAGAGGTGTGGGTGGTAGTAGTTTAAGTTTAGAGTCCCTTGGGTTTATTCTTGTCCTATTAGTTAGCCACACGTGTGCGGGCTATCTCTGCGTCCCTAGGTCGCAGTGATATACCGCAACTGGTGTTTTTAGTATAGATTAAGGTTATCAGGGTCGTATCAGGGCAGTGTGGGTCAGTGAAGAAGTGGGATACCGGTGTGTGGGTGTGGATGGAGTGAGGGGTGGCGCCATATTGTGTGTGTGAAATAAAGAAGTGCGCATGATTTTTGTAAAGCTGTGTTAGTGTGCTGTGTTGTCTGCTTAGTGTGGTAATAGGCGTGGTAAGGGTGGTAGGGCGTCCGGCTTAGCGACCGTGACAATAACACAGGCGGTAAGAAATCCGGAGTAGTACGGTGTATCGACCGAAATTTTCGCCAGCGGAAACGTTTCAATCTTGCCTCCAACGCCCCTACACTTTGGACAGTGTGAGATATGGTTTTGAACACGAAAGATTTTCTTCCACCAGCAGGGGTGCCCCTGTTCTCGAAAAAACCGAAGCCTGAATCCGTTGATGGTCTGTTTTCTAACCCCAGCCCATAAAACCGTTGATCGGTGCCAAAACAAGGCCTTCTTCACAGTCAGTGGAGCTAGTGGGGATTTTGAATCATTTGGGTTTTTGAAAGGAATTTTTTTTTTTCAATGAAACTTCCCAAACGCAAAAGAAACATCCATTGTCTGATCGGAGCTGATGTTTTTTGTGTACTTGGGGTTTGTCCACAATGACCCAAAAAGGGTTACGCGGGGTCGTTGCCCACGACCTCGGAACTTTGTGAGGACAAGGGGTTTTTGGGCGGTGGTACTGGTATGACAAAGTCATCAAACCCCGGGGAAAGATCCCTGTCCTTTCCCAGGTAGGTTTTCCTTTGAGGCCCCAAATGACCCACATTTCCTTTCCTGTAATTTCCCTGTCCGTGGGATAGTACAGACCAGAGCAAAAAGGGGGGGAAAATTCTTTTCCCTAGCCCCGGCTTGTCTGGGGGGGATACAATCTGATCACCATCTGCACTTTCCTCAACGCTTTAAAAATTCCCCTTTCTTTAAGGAAAGGGCCAGTCTTTGCTCACGCTCTGGAAAATTTGTTCCTAAAAAGGAGATCTCGCAGTGATTGAAAAGTTTTGTTCGTTTTTGATAATCGATCCTCGTTTTAAACAAGACTCTTCGAATTTTAAACACGGAAAAAGATTTCCTTTGCAGGGCGCACAGAACGGGAAAAGTTGCGAAAACGATCGCAAAACATTTAAAATTTTTTGAGGGGTTCTTCTTTCAAATGATCCCCAAATTAAATTTTGTTTCGCCCGAGTGTGGGTCGTGTCAAAGCGCTACCCTTAAACAACGACGCATATACAATGTCCACTTTTCTTTGGCCCAAACCCCAAGAGTTTGCGTGATTTAAAGCGAAAAAAGAAAACTACGATGTCATCCCTTTTTTTTTTTCGAAAAACGGTAATTTGGAATTATGCCGCTTTTTGGGTTTAGGCGGGGCTTTCGGAACGATGGGGGATGGTGGAGGTTCCTTGATGCCTGTAAATTTTTATTTCAATCGTTTAGTTTTTAACTGCCTCAACTTTAAAATTTAGTTCTTGTTCAGCTTCCCCTTAGTTTTTTTCTTCAAAAACATTCCCTTGTAGTTTTTTTTCTTCGCTTCCCCCTTTTAGTTTTTTTTTTTCAGTTTCCCCCTTGTAAATTTTTTTTTCAGCTTCAGCTTCCCTCTGTTTAGCCTGTCTGCCCCATCTATGCATTGTTGCCCTGTTTTTAATTTTTTCCACAAAACCCAAAAAGTTTC
>JAFLJL010000961.1:0-22500 GCA_018398815.1 Conus ventricosus
GAGGGATGCTATTTAATGCTTACCCTTTCCGGCAGAAATTTAAATATGTTTAGTAAATTGCGGTCCGATGAGAGAGAGAACGCCATAACAAGGCAATAGAAGATTTAGCTAAGGCAAGAGAGCTTACGAGAAAAGACGAATTGCTCACTTAGACTTTATTAATAAAAAGTTAAGAGAAACAGGTCATGCAGAGCACACATTTACAAATGTTGATGACGCAATGAATGAGTATTACTTAGTGACAGAAAGAAGTTTCTAACACCCCACCGCCAGAACTGTCTGACTTTTATGAACCATCTGAGGAACAGAAAAACTGCAGAGATGGGTTTTTTTTGCAGTTGCATGACCTCAGTCTATCTGTTGCCACTTCCTTGTGTAAAATAAAATGCATTAAAAGGACAAAATATATTTTTTCCCCTAAAGGTATTGGAAAGGAAAGACTGCTATTGAAAAACTGAGTAAAGCTGCTAGAGTGTCTGAATCAGATGCGAAAGACGGGCTTTCAAAACGGGCAATTGGCAAATATATCTGCCTGCCCCAAAAAGAATAAAGCCTAGATTTGTTAACTCAGTTCCAATGAACACCCACCAGATGGACTTGCTGTACTTCCACATGATAAAGTTAGAAGAAAAAAGTTTAAGTATGCTCGACAGTTGTTGACAGGCTTCAAGATAAAAGACGCTGAACCTTTAACCCGATAAAAGCTTAACTGCTGTGGCTGTGGCTTTACAACAAAAATACATGCGAGGCCCTTAAAGATCCTAGCATGATTCAAGTTGATGATGGAAAAGAGTTTAAAGGTTCGTAAACCCAGCTGTTTTTAAAACATAGTACAGTTAAGAGAGGGATCCCAGGCAACCATCGTTTCACAAGCCCTAGTAGAAAACTTAATAAGATCTAGCGGAACGCCGGTTTACTTATCAATATCACAGAGAAATTATAGACAGAACGCGTAACACAGAATGGTTAGGAGATTGCCAGCAGTCTTACGTGCCATGAACCAATGAAGAATTTAAAGCAACAGGCTTAAACCAGTAAACGCATCAAATTAAAAAAAATAGCATTAAAGAAGATGTGCAGGGCTCAAAACTCTTTGCCGTTTGGACTAAAAGTAAGATACTTGTATGCTCCTGAGAGGCAGAAGGGATGTTAATTAGAGCCACAGACCTATATGGAGCGTTGAATGTATATGAAGTTTAAAGAATATGAAAAAACCCCTTTCCCCTTTTTTATTTAAGAGAGACTCTCTCTTCTAAAAAGCCTAAAAGATCGTTTGTTCGTGATAGCTGCAAGTTGTCCCCCCAAACAACCTGGTAGTGAAGTTATCAAAAAAAAATAGTATTTATTTTTTTTGGTCTATTTTGGGTTTAACCGATCAAGTTGTTTGTTTTTCAAATGTTCGTTAATTGCATCAGTGTCTACCAGTCGTGAAGTAACGTCTTTTCTCCACTCCTTTTGAAGTTACAATTTTGTCGTCTGTATCCTCACCATCAGCCATAAGCTTCCTGAAATTCATCTCTGTAATGTTTTCATCCTGAAATGATTTGGCTTATTCTTAATCTTAATGAACAACGTATTTGCTGATGCTAGGCAACAATGCATGTGCTTTTTCTGTAATTTAGGAGTTAATTTTTTTAAAACAGCTTACAACATAGACAGGGCCGCCTAACCCTAACCCCAAGCCCCCTAATGCTAAAGAGGCTGCGCCCCAGCTCCCAGTAGCTAAAAGAGCAAACCCAGACCCAGCACTTACGCAAGCTACAGCTGATGAGCCAGAAAATTAGCATAAGAACGAGTATATAAAGCTTTAGCATATTTATTCTATTAACTCAATACTTATCCAAGTCTCTTTCTATTTCCTTTTGAAGTTCAGTTATTTGCTCTAGACCTAAACTGTTGAACCTCCATTTTTTAAATAAGATATTTTTTTAAATTAATCTATACATAATCTTATTTATTATCTTCTGGCAGCACTTCATTAACAGAGTAAAACGCAAGATAAAATCATCATACTTAATGAAAATAAAGTCGAGTACAGTTAGTTTGGCTTTGTACACCATCACAGTAACCTTGTCAGATGATACATGGGATTATTTTCATCTCCGTATTTAGTAATTGCAAATACCGACTTAGAGATGGGCATCCAGTTTTCAGCCTTTATTTGACTACCTCTTGATTAACGTATGTTTCTGGCAAACTAGGCTCGCCCTTCCTCGGAGAAAAAATAACGAAAAATCATCGTCATCTGACTAGGTAGTGGTATAACTTTGGGTTAAATTCTAAGCCGAGGGTGCCATCCCCCCACTTCCAGCTAGGGACTTCTTTCTCAGAACATATATTCAGAACCCTGCCTAGTTTTTTCAAATCTGTTTTTATTCTGTTGTGTTCCTGGAAACTAGCATAACAAGAATTGGCCCTTCATTTAATGCTTTTCTAAAAATGTTTTCCTTATCAAAGATAAATTAGGGGCTTCGGCAGTTACAAACTTTACATTCCAAGCAATTTCAGGAAGCACGGCCCAAGCATTCCACTTTATATGAAGTTTTATTCCATGTTTGCCAAAATCGTTTGCTCATAAAATTTCTTTATCTCTTCCAGGGTGATATAGCTGTCTTTTTTGTCTTCAAGGTCCCTTTCCGTTTGTAAGCCCACATCATCTGTGTAGTCAAATCCATAAACATTTTCCTGGCACCCCTATTTAATCAAACTCATTTGTGTCTGCTAGTCATTTAGCTCTACTGGCAAACGCAATTAGGGCAAGCTGCACTTTGATTCTGTCCCCCCAACATTCTTTTAATATTAAAATTATAAAAAACAATCTACAATAAACAAACGTAATTGAACTGGGGGTCAGTCCGTAGCATAGCTTAGCGTGCTTAGATTTTTCTAACTGGCTCGTTTATTTTTTTTTTAGCTCATCTTTGTCCCTTATTAATAATTTTCACATAAGCATTCTCAAAACATTGTCTTAGTGTAAACTATACAACCGATTTAACTGCGATCGAACGTCTTATAATACAGCTTTGTATTTTTGAGTTAAGCAGCACACAGAAAACTAAGGCGTGGCGACCACTAAAGCTAGCTTTGACAGAGCTATTTCTTTTTTTAAAGAATACTCGTTTCAGGCAGAACATTCATCCATAATAAATAGCGTTCATAGTTCCCTCAAATAGTCTATATAAAATGTTCTAAACAGTACGCTCAGTTTGTCGCTAGGATCAACTAAAAATAAATTATCAACTGTCCCAAATAAACTTCCTTCCTTTGTAAGACTTTTTGTGCGAAATGATTGTGCAGATCTAACAATGTGCTCGTAATAAACCTGTATATTGTTTGTAAACAAATTCAAGTACTCAGACAGTTTTCCCAAACCCCGTAATTCCCGTCAGATAAGAGAACAGTGCGGAATCTTTAGGAAGAAACTTCAAGCTATCCATCTGTTTTTATGGGAGAATATTTCCTTCTGCAATTTAATAAGCCGCGTCCTTTTAGCCTGTTTTTCTCAATGTTTAACTGACATCACAAACCTTAAAAACATGCATTTTTATTGGGGCGTTTTTCGTCTACTTCTTGTGAAATTGTATTTATTATAACCCAACTTGGCCTACCCTTTCCCACTTCCCAAACAATCTGTTGTCGAAAAGTGGATCTAAACTCCCAGCCACAGCCCATATTTGGTTATAAGTATCTTCGATCTACATCATAAAGGCAAGTTTTTTACATACACGATCAACTGCAGATCTCTTTGCCTACCTCCAGCGAACAACTTTCATATTCAGCAAATGTTGGTGAGGTAAAAGTCCATGACCATGAAAAAAACGATCAGACTTGCCATTATTGCACATTCGACCTCTTCAATATTTGATTATAAAACGCTTCTGATTCACTCTGAAAAGGAGTTGTTTCTTTAGTAAAAAAGAAAACAAAATTCCTTTAAAATACTTCCAGAGATTGATTTAGATGTATGTTCCAAGAGTGACTCGCTTGTTCAATGTTCTGTAATGATTGTATAACGTTTTCATAATAAATAACCGTATTACTTTATCTACAGGGTTAATATTGTTCTGGCCAGTCCAGGGTTAGCAACAACATCAAACTCAAAGAAATGTCGCTGACTGTGTATTAGCTTCAGTCTTCAAGACAGAACAACAAACCGCTAGGATTAAATGTCCATTCATAAATAAGTTTTTCCTTGTAGTGCGCCTTGGTAATATGGCATATGCGTCTTTAACAGCTCAAAATCTAGAGGGATGCAGAATCTGTTCCAAATGTTCTGCTACGCTCATCTTTAACATCTTCTTTGTCCTCCGTTTTAACCCTGTGCTGAGACCTTTGGTTTTGTTTTCCCCTATAAACTTTCCTTTCCTTTTTTTTTTAGGCACCCATAGGTCAAAAAAGGGGGAAAAAAGTCTGCCGCCATAAAAAGACTTCTCTGCCCCATTTTGATTGCCTTTTTTAACGTTTGCCCCCCCCAAATTAGCCAACATAGCATTGGATCGTCGATTTATATCTATTTTGATGATAGTTTAGCGGTGCCTGGCATTATAAGATCTCAGCGCCAAGATCGGGGAACTTGACTGTTAAATTTTTCAGGCTAATTTAGGAGTATTTTACACTAATTACAGCTGCCTTATCCCTTTTTACGCCATGTGGTTCCTTTCTCTTTTTGTAGGACCCGAGGTCAAACCCGAATAGAAAATTTTTAAAAACAAAAAAGAATTAATAAAAAATAGGGTGAAATTTTGACGCAATTGACCTTTTGAAAAAGAAAAAAAAGAACGGGGCCCCCTTATTGAAAGAAGTTTGAAACAGAATTGGGTTCTTCATTGGGAAAGAATTGAAAGAGCAGCAAAAGGTTTCTTCAACCCCTCATTAAAAGAAGCAAAACCCCCTTTCGTTAGCCCCCTCTCGTGCAGAATTTTAAAAACAAATAGAATTAACTCATTTACATAAGTTTTGGACAAAACCCGCCAAAATCTAGTCCTTTTGTTTTTAAATAGTAAAACAACCAAATTTAATAAAACTAGCAGGGGAAAATTTTTGTAAGAGTTTACAAACCAACCCAAACAAAATTTTTTAAAACTACCCAAAATTTAGACAGATGATTCCTGTTCCCGCCCAAAAGGCGATTAAACATTTTAAATTTAAGGGCGGGGGTTAGCTTTTACAGAAATTTGGGGGAAGAGTTCCAAAACAATTGAATGAAATGGTCCCTTTTCAAGATTTGGGGGGCCAAAATAAATGTGCAGAAACGAAATTGGAGGGGTTTTAAAGAGGAAACAGTCAGAAAAACTTAAAAAATTGGTGATTCCCATTGCCTATGCGTAAACCCGGGGGTTTTAATGAACGTTAAAGTAAAAGGGGGGCGAACTAAAAACGTTTTGGCAAAATTGGGGAGCTAGATAGAGAGATAAAGAAAAAAAAAAAAACTGGCTGATCAGCGATAAAAATTTAGGGCGGAAAAAAGGCAAATAAGCAGAAATCGGGTTTAAGGCTGAAAAGGGGCGCCAGGCTAGAATGCTGTCTATAACAGAGCGCAGCTTCCACAAAAAAAGCAGATGGGAAAAACTATAAACAAAATACTTTATGAAAACATACTTTTAGCTAAAGAATAAAAAAGGGTTTTCAGAGAACAGGGGATTACAATATTAGTATATTAACGCTGTTGGGTTCTACTCTCACTCGCTTGCTTTAACCGGCCCCAGTGCCCCCGCGGGGCCATAACGCCTCCAACCCCAGCCTGGTAAAAGCGGGATTAAAAACAATTGATCATACAAACCTTTTAAAGAATTGCAGCCAAACGCTTGTGTCTGCCGCAATTTTGGGGAGTGTTGTTTTTTGGGTTTTGTCTACTATAGGTAAAGTTGCTTTTTTAGGTGACCATTGGGAATTAGGTGCTAGCTGTGATTATTTTTAGTGAAAAATTTTTATGGCTAATCCATGAAAGTTAAAAAACAAAGAGGGGTGTCTTTTTTGTATGGGTCATGTGAGGCAATCAACAGGTAGGGCTTTCTGGGGTCTTTCTGGGTGTGGGTCCTTATAACCCCGGCTTTCTTCAGGGGGGGGGTATTTTTTTTAAATGGATGGAGCAGGCCTTGTGTTTAACCTTGATTTTGCCCCAATTTTTGGGCGTCTCCGCTATAGGGTTTCATTGTTTAAAAATTTTGTATCATACCATCCAGCTAAGGTCAAGGGGTAATTTTAATCCATGGCCCACAACAAAGTCAAACCCTTTTACCTGCGGTCAAAAAAACGCTTGTACCCTTTTTATCTGGCAGGGAAAATTACACAAGTTAAAAAGCATTTCTAAATTTGTAGAAATTGTTTTCTAGCACAAACCTGTGGTTTTATCACTATGAGACTTGTCTGTGCTTGTGTCCCCAATTTGAACCAAAAGTAGTCCGTATGGGGTCATTAAGTTTTGCACTCTTTACATTGTTAGGCCTTGACTTTCTTTTAAAATAAAAGTTGCCCAAGCATTAGGTGTTTTTTTTCAATTTACCCTAATGAACTTGTTTGTCTGGTTAAAAGAGGTGTGGCCGGGCCCTAGTCATAAGTTTTCTCTTTTTACACCCCCAAATATAATGTACCCAGCCCCTGATTTGGAACTTTTGTCTAAAATCAGTTGAAGGATTTTAATTTTAAAAATTTATTGCAGATTCTTTTATATGCATTTTTGTCCATTGGGCTGTTGAAGGGTTAAACGCGTGTCGTTGGGAGGATTACGTTTAGTTCGTTAGTATTGCCCGTATGGTAAAAACATGAAAGTTATTTTTGCCTTACTAAAAAATTGGGTGGTTTAAAAAGGGTTTTCATTAAACCCACAACCCGTAGTTTTCCAGTAAATGGCAAAAAAGTAAGATTTGGTAAACGTCATAGGGCGGGTGACCAGCGATGGCACTCTATCACTCTTTTTTGCGGATTTAAATATCTGTTAGTGGGTTTCAAGTTGACTTGGAAGCCCTATATTCTCTACTCAATGGGGTTTGATTGCTGAAGTCTAAAAATTTGGGGGTTTTAAAAAACCCCTACTTGTAAGTGGTGCTTTTGTTATTTTGAAAGGTTCCCTTTTTTTAAATTTTTTTTTTTTAAAAAAATTATAAAAAAGTGTACACTATTAACCCAAACAAAAAAGAGCGTGTGTTCTTTAAAGTACCCCAAATTTAAAAAAAGACGCGGGTGATTTTTAGGGGTTTCCTTAAAATTGGTTTAAAAAAAATGGATTAACATATCTGAAAAAATAAGAAAAAAATGGGTGGATATTAAGGACGGGGGAAAGGGAATCTATTTAAAAAAAAAATTAAAATACCGTGGTTACTCAACTTTTTTTCTTTAAAAGAAGTATTTAGCAAATTTTTAAAATTAATTTAAAAATTAATAGGCAAATCTTATAATTACTATGAAATTTTCGAACTTTAAAAAAAGGGAGTACTTTTTCCCAGAAGCCCTTTCTCGAATTTTTGGCTTTTAAAAAGACAGTGGGGGGGGGGAAACGTACTATTAAAAACTATGCACTTTTAAAAAATGGACTTTTGAGTTGTAGGCGTAGACCCGCCGATTTTTCGTGAACCCCAAATTTTTTATGTCCCTTTTCAAAAGTTAAAAAACGATACTAATTTGTTTAATGGCTATCCATCTACAGTTCTACGAGCACTGCTGCCAACTAAGGCAGGGTTTTGTGATTATCAGTTATACAGGTTTGGCGGAGACAGTGAATTTAAAGAATTAATTGAGGGTTCTTTAAATTCATTGGATGTAAAAATAGCTAATCAAGACGGAAAGCCAGTTGTTTGTTCTAATTTATTGATAGTGCTAGAAGTAGAAGAGCATATTAGAAAATTAGTATGGAGAGAACTAATAAATACCAATCCTAGCTCAACCGCCCTCAACCAGTTTCGGGCGGTTGCCCTAGGATAGGTATTTATTAGTTCTCTAACTAGTAAACCTTACAAACATGCATACTGTGTAGGATTATCCGTTTTCAATACTAATTTACTGAACTTTTCAAATTTTAGTTTTTGCTTAATCCTGTGTTTTTCCTGATCATTTTCAATAACATCATTTTCACGCATACATTCATCAAATGGGTCTCTGTCTTTCATGTGAAATAAAACTACAATCTTTAATTGTTCTCTAAAGTCTTTTAAAACAGAGTTATATTTTTGACATAAAATCCACACACTTATTCCAGCATGTCTTCCGCTGAAAGCCAGTTTTGACAAAGTATTTCTTTTTTTTTAACTATGTCTCTTTCTGCCGAACAGTCATCTATATAAATATTGTCTGCGTTCCTTCAAACAGTCTATAAAAGTGTTCTAAACACTCACTCAGTTTATTGCTAGGATCAACTAAATATATGTCATCATCTGTCCATATAAACCTTCTATCATGATATGCTTTGTTCCATTTAAGTGTTGGACAGAAAATCACAATATGATCAAAATTATAGCGATAAACTGTTTGTAATAGGTCTAGGACAAATATTGTTTTTCCACAACCAGTCTGTCCACAAATCAATGAACAATGAGGAGTTTTTATCATAAAGTTTAACTGCACAATAGTTTTATAACAGAATTTAATCTAAACCAGTTATTATGTTTATCATACTCTCTGTCAAAACTTGTTCAGTATAATAAAATCCTATAAGATCTAAATGTGTAAGATTAATCCAAGTCAGTTCTCTGAGATTGCTTCTATTTAGACTAATATTGATTTTGTCACTGGTTGTAATGACCTTAATCTCCCCATCGCTGTTAAGAACGACGACAGTAACTTTAAGTTTTTCAACGTCTAAGTTTTGCCAGCTAATTAGAATTCCTTTTATAAGGACGTCACTAACGCCCACAAACCCCATCCCTCTCCTCATCTTTTAAGACAGAAATGTCAACTATCATTGTGAACGTGTCTCCTAATTTCATTTGCGGAATGAACTGTAATTTTGTAGAAGCATCTTTCAAAACCGATTCTCTTCTGTGGAGGATGTACTGTTTATTTCCCATACGGCTTTTATTTCAATCTCTTTCCGACTATTGTCCTCCGGCATAAGACTTACATGTAAAGGGCCAGAGTTGAATGCTTTTCTGAAACTTTTTTGACGGCTAAAAAATGTAAATGGCTTATGAATTCAAATTTATATCCCATTCTAAATATGGTTCTAAGTGCCATTTGCTGTCAGGTTTTCGAACTATTTTATATTCATACTGGCCAGCATTATTTGCTTCTAGATTGCGTAGTTGTTTTAGTTTATGAAACCTTTTGTTGTCGCCAACCTCTTTGCGTTTATAATCACCATCTTTAGTGTACTCAAAACCATACAAAGCGCCTATCTCACCATTCTGTTCAAAGTCCGCAACGTCTGCAAGGTCTTTTAATTCTAAAGTTATACACCTCACAGGCGCTAATGTAACTCCCGATTCTTCTGGTCCACGCGACATTTTTAGTACAACTTATTATTTTATTTCCAAAACAATGTGCAGGTTATCACATTTCACGACTTTCCCTGTTTTGTCTGCGATTTTTATATTAAATGATCTGACCCTTCCACAAGCTAATCGTTTAAACTGTAAATTAGGGAATTGTATAATTTCATAATCGCAATATCCCTGACGGAAGAGCTCTTAAAACAGTTGAGGGCCTTCCATCATATAAGTTTTCATCAGTGCTCAGCTCGTCCAAATGAACATAGAGTAATGAATGTAATGCAAGATCGAGCGGATTTTCTCCCTCATAAGTAGTTTTGTTTGGCGTAACTCTAAAACTATGAATTGGTCGATTGGCAGTTGTAAAGCCTAACATTTTAGCTAGCTCTCCATCAAAATAGTAACCTACTTCTTCTTCTTCAGGTTTGAAGGTCAACATTGTTTTCAGATTCGCATTGTTAAGTTTGAGAGTAATGTCAAAGTTACTCATTGCTTCTTTTAGTGAGCAAAACCCGTAATAACCATCAAGTATGGTTAACTGGCTAACTAATTTTCCTCTATTATCAACTTTTTTAATCTTATTATTCTTCTTGGATTCACTTATATTAAACCATACGACTTTGTAAAATATTTCATGGAGTGTGACCATTCTGGTTCCGCAATCGTTATCAATAGCATGTTCTAAAAACGAAGGACGGTCTTGAGTTGTTATTGTTACAAACATTTTTTAAACGAAATAAAAATGAGCGCATTTAAATATATTGATGCAAAATATTCTGTTGGGCCGCACTACAATCTTAAAAATATAACAACTGATACTCTTGACATTTCTGTGACTCAGTCTGACACCTTTCAAGTAAAGGTTAGTACTCCATTGAAGAGCTATCTTAACCCATCCTATTAAAAACGACCACATCCCGAAAGTGTGGTTTAGTCATCCAAAGCAGTTTTATCAGAACCAGTTAAACTTTGCTGTGTTTTGTGCATCAACTGGGTGTGGAGTGTCGTATGCTGATCACTTAAATCATCCTGACCCTTTGGTGAGGTCAGTGTACAGATTTCATTTTTTATTACACTTCAGACGTATTTGACTGAACTGCAAGCACCATTGCCAAATGACAAACCGTTTAATCCATTCAGCAACAGAATAGACATGAAGGCTTTTGAAAGGATCTGTAACGAATTCAATATTAAGGTCAAGACAGACTTTAGACAAAAGTTGGACCTTAATCATGGTCTAGGCACCCTTATTTTTGGGGCGTGCACAGAAAGTATAACTATGACTGGAATCCTCCTTACACATCTTTCTCTTCAGGCACAGCTGTTCACCTAGGGTCCATAGAGCAAGAGCATAAAACAGCATGGACAACATTTATCTTAGACACTTCTAAGGGCCTAACTAAAGCAGGAATAGAAACGAATAAACGGACTCTGTTCGTACTTATGTTTGGTGTTTGCTAGGTTCGCAAGCACAAACGAGATCGAACATAACAGATCCTTCTACTGGTTTTGATGCACAAAAAACAATACTCAGCAAATTTAGAGGACGCCATTAATTCTACAGTTGATTTACCTTCAAGTATAAAAAGGTACCAAAATGTTTTACAATTTGCAGATCGAAAGTAGACTTTGCTGTTGGTACTGGTTTATACATGCTGCCGTCTGACCTCAGCTCCAGATAGGAACAATAATAAACTACATAATGAAATCCTTGTGGCAGGCAATGAACAGAAAGTCGGAAAAAACGAAATACATTCTGAGCCTGTAATATTGCAAGCAGTAAACAAACAAGTCGACCCCAAAGAATAAGTAATCCAATCCCGTGGCCCAAACCCCAGGGGACCGTTGAAGTCAAAAAAAATAATGACCATGAATATGAAAAGACAGCACTTGTTTTTGGATTAACTGGCCTAGGATTACTCCTTCTTTATTTTACTAAAAATTAACCCAACTATTAAGAGAACTAATGTTATAAGTGCTCGGCCATAAAGCCAACTACTTTGCTTGCAGTAGACAAAAGCCAGCTAACAACACCCCCTAATATACCGGGTAAAGCGTCCATGGCTTTACTGGCTAGTTTTGTTAATAAACCGCAAGATGATCAAGCTGTTTTTTTTTTTACCCATGATTTATCAGGTGGTGATGGAGGTGATGGCGGTGGAGGCACTGGGCTTTGACCACCGCCGCCTGTAATAGCCATCACCAGTGTACTTATTGCAAAACCTAAGGCCGTTATAACGCTTACTAATGTGACTCCTTGCTCTCTAAACAGTGTTCGTATTCGTTCTGCTAGCGTTGTGTTTCATATAAAATTCTTTGGATAGTTTCTCTTATTCTGCTCACTTGAGTTCGTAATTGTTCTCGGTTAGTAGACAACACTTCTAGTCTTGCTGATCTTTTCTTGTTCAAGATCTTTTAGTCTTTGGGTTATTCTTCCTTTAATATCATGCCCCAAGTTGGCATCATCAGCCTCAAAAGAGTTTTCTTTTTCTCTTTTTATATGCTCATCTAGTTCACCCAGTTTTGCTAAATTGTTTGTTAATTCGCCTCTGATGCTTCTCAAAGCATGATCAAAGGGCCGCTATTTCTCGCATGGGTAGTGGTGGGTCGTGTATAGTTTTTTAATGCTGTTTCTTCTGAAAAACTGGTTTCTGCTTTCTATTGTATTTATTAATTCGCCTGCTGATTGATTTAATTCTTTAAGTTCCATGTTTTGTATTTGGTTAGCTGTTGGGAGTTCTTGTAGTGTGTTTTGAAGTTTAGAAACTGCCTCTCGTCTAATTTCGGTTTAGAAATGCCAAGGCGATTTCGATCTTCCACCCTAAGTCTTTGTCTAATTGTATTCATGCCTACAAACTTTGATGGGTCTCGTTTATTTGTAAGCTGAACAAGTTGTTCTCGGTCGGGGCCGCTTTTCACATACAAATGGCCACCTTTTGCTTCAAAATCAGGGTCTATAAATTGGGGAGGTTCTAGGCCTAAACTTTTGTAAAATGCTCCAGCCTTACTTTCTGTTAATTTTCCCCCCATGTTTTTAAATAATTAACTTTTTATTTTGTTTTATAAAAAATGTCGCAAACATATGGTTCAATTCTTGACCCGCATAGAAGACTGAAAGAGCCCCTTTGGCGTGAAGGGAAATAAACGGAATATTACTGTTTTCCAAATAATCCATCTCTATTGATGCAGATCAATTCTTACTGTCAAATTTCCAGACCTAGGAGCAGATGAAGTGATTGTGCCAGGCTCTGCGCGACTTACTTTCAAAATAGAACTCGAATCAGCAACAGACCCAAACAGGACAGTTGTCCAGAATCTGGGGCGGGCAATCGTTAAGAACATTTCTATAAAACTTGAGGGCAAGAAATATTTTCTTTGCACAATGCAGATATATTTTTAATTATTCTGACTAGGCTAACCACGAATGAAAGGGGGATGATCTTGCGTTTAAGGAATCGAAAAAAAAGATTCACTAAAACACAGAATAGGCGCCGCAGATGCTAAAGATGGTAACAAGTATGTAGCTGTAAGTTATGCATAGGAAATCGTTTTTCCCAAACCCCCTTAGATTTTGTTGTTGGGTGCGCATGCGCCATACTTTCAAGAGCATTAAAAGACAGATTGTCATATGAACTAACTTTTAATGATACAAACGTGTTATCAGATCATCAACACCGAAGCAAAGTACACATTTTTGACATCTCGTTAGAGTTTGACATTGTTAGCAACCCGCACTTAGCAAGGCGATTGAGCAACAATATCATCAAAATTAGCAATATATTACGAAAGAGTGTTTTCATCATACAACATATCCTAAAAGCAAGGCAGACACTATATGGAATTTTATTTTAGTGCCGGCACAAGATCATTTAAAAGGTATTTTTTTTGCTGTGTAAAGATGAAGAACCATTCAAAAGACAAATGAAAAGTTTCATAATCCTAAAATAATGAAAGTGCAATTTTAAATTTGAGGGTAGTCCCAACCAAATTTTCGCTAGCGGGTTTAAAACCCTTTCACATTTTGACGAAATAAGAAAATTGTTCGGAGGCGGGAGGCATAGAAGTCCAACAGTAGACCTTGTGTCTAAAGATTTACACCTTCACAGTGTTAGACTTGATGATTATTTAACAACAAAAATACGGTTTATGGTTGACCTAAGGTCAACAGAGGATAATCAGTTGCATGGAAGTGGGGGGGAACGGTTTAAAAGGGCGTAATAAACTTTTCAAATTGATAAAGAAAAAGATGGGGATAAACCACTTAATGTACATTTGTTTTTAATATATGATGCGCAGCTGAATATTCAAGATAACGATTAAAAGATATACATTACTAAATTTTTTTTATTTTAAAAAGCATGTCTGTTAAGCATTATCCAAAAGTACCTACAGCGCCAGAGTCGCCAAAAGAAGGATAGTAGAAACCCCTGACATAAAAACCTTAGATTAACCAACATTACACAAATGCAACAAAACTAGAGCAGGCCCTTTCAAAATACAGCAAAACCAAACGAAGGTATTCTGCTGCCTTTAATGTTGTTGCATATGTTAATATGGAGCATCGGCTTTGAGTGGTCTATCAGCAGGAACAAGTGTAGGCCTCTTAGCAACAGGCGTAGGTGCACCCGCCTTTACCTCTAGCGGTGTGCCCTTTAACTTTTGGGCCCTGTGTTCATTAGCTGTAAGTGCTGCTAGCAAAAAATTAAAACTAAACTCCAAAAGCACCAGTTTATGGTTCAACAATAACAGCTAAACTTAGTTCGTTCAAACTGACAATAAATAAAGCACTAGTTGACTAAAAACATCACGGATGAAGAATTTAGTCGTTTACAGGCCGATTTTGATGACTATAAAAGACAAAAGTTTGATCTTCAAAAAAAGGCAAGGCAAGTTTTTTCTCAACAGCCAGACACCGGCAGATAAAAAAGGAATGTTTAAAAAAAGTAAAGGGAAACATTAAACTCTGTTCTAACAGCTCACTTAACAACATCAAAGGGTTTTATATTTTAGTTTATGAGTCCAAGCACAAAAAGACCTTTGATATTGATTCTGATTAAGACGCTTTGGAGTCGTTGTATTTTTTTTTTAATTTAAATAAATAGTTTGAGTTAGAAAAGAAAACTCAACATGGCTAAGATATATGAAGGCCCGGGACGAATTGTTTAAAGGGAAATGCCTAAGGAGAGCGTTTGTCAAAACCCTTTAAATGATATTAATCTAGAAGTCATTGATCCAACAAACGTACAGGCAAGTTTTTCATGCTATTTCTCAAGTTCCAGGTAAACTAACAATAGCCCGCCAGTTAAAAAGTAATGTTAGCTGTTTTAATCGACTATTTTAACAATAAATGAAGAAAATCTAGAAGTCTGGGTCTCAACTAAACAACAGACTATTCTTTCTCATAATGACTTAACACCGGGTTGGGCAGACCAACTGCTTACACAGTTTGATGTGGCCACTGAAGAAGCCAAAATGAGAGGCTCTGGTTGGTCAGAGGGGGGAACAGGCTAAGTTTGAACCGATTGTAGGCAAGTCTTACATTTCACTACCTCCACCCTTAGTCGCAAAAAGAGCAGTTCTAAACATAAAAAATTCGGACAACAAATGTTTTATGTGGTGTGTTCTTGCAAGGCTGCATTTACTTCCGCAAAAACGCAGAGAGAGTATCTAACTATGAACCTTACATCAATGATCTTAACTTAGTGGAATATCCTTTCCTGTTAGCGTGGACAAAATTGATCATTTGAAGAACAAAACAAACCAAATAACTTTAATGTATAAACAGGGTCTGAGGAAACAAATTTGGGGGCCTATTAGAGTGTCTAAAGACAGCCCAACAATAGGCGACCCGGGCCCAAATCTTTTGGATTTACTCCTAATGTTTCGCCAACTGGTTGCCTCAACTTTACAAATTGAACGCACAATGAGTAAAACTAATGCCAATATTTCAAAAGAGGGCATAGACATGAATTCTGTAAAAATTGTTTTAAACAAGAATTCCATCTGTTAAAGCCGCGCTTGAAAAATAAAAGACTTTGTAAAAGTTCTGTAGACTGTAAACAGATAATTAGTCCCACCCGGATCAAAGTTAGTTTTAAGACGGGAAACGGCTGCAAAAAAGTCCATGCGTAGTTTCGCAGACTTCGATCGCTATTGTTCCTTATAAGGGCCAACCACAGAAATTTCCCGAAACGGTCCTAATAAGCAATCACAGTTTTCTTATGCCTTTATCATTGTCGGCGATGTGCCCATGGAACCAAATTGTATAGATGGCCAAGCGCAAAATACTTCTTAGAACGCATGCACAAGTGCTAACGTCTGTTTCTAATAATCTGAATCTCTCAGACATTATTATGACTCCTGATATCAACAACAGTGTGACTCAGCCACACATTGTGGATTTGCGGTTTAAGCTTAACGCCCAAAGAGTGTAAATCCAAAGAAAAGAGACCATGACCCCTTAGCGGAAATTTTCAGAGGAGCAGCGCACAACAGCTGCAATCTTCAACAAATTTGAACCAAGACATGGAACTGCCTTTCTTCTTTTCATAACTTTGGAGGGTACGACTTCATTTAAATGCAACCCGTACCAGCGACTCCAGCGACTCCAGCGACTCAAACCTCAGTAAAAATGCATGCCAGTCATCAGAAAGTACATGTTTTCACTTTAAATAACATGTTCTTTTTATGACTCTTTTGCAACACCTATGATCATTAGAGTCACGGGCAAAGTCCTTAAAGTCCTGCCCAATAACGAAGAATATTTTGACCCAACTTGTTAGAAAGGGCTTTTTACCCTTATGATTTCTTGAAACAGTTGGGAAAGGTTGACAAAGATACATTCGCCAAAGCGCGTTCTTTTCTAGTTAGAGGAAAGGACATCATGATTTGATTACCACATGCTAAGAAGCATGGAAAGAAGTTAGAGTGTAAAACGATGGGTGGAGACTATCATGATTCATACTTAAGGCTGACGTTTTGGTTGGTTGGGGGGACTTTTTGAAAATTCAGAAAGACCTGCATAAACATTATAGCCTGGTCCCGGCATTACATTTCTGCGCCGGGATGATTGGGATGCTTCTTAATTTTACTGGAGAACAGATTGATTTATTGTTAACCTGCCATGATTAGATGATTAAAAACGGATTGGTGGAGAATTGTATGGTCGCATCTTATGTAAAGCAAACAAACAAATACTGATATTATGATCCAAGTAAAAGCCCACTTCTCATGTATTTAGATGCAAACAATCTGTATGTTGGCTATGGCGCAATCATTCTTTAGAAAACTTTAAAAATGTACACTGGCGGTATTAAAAGACATTCAAAAATTTGTAGAACAACTGAACTCTTACAGCCGATCTTTAAAAGGTCTTATCTAAAAGTTGACTTAGAATATCCTCTTGAACTCCATGACCTACATAAGACTACCCTTTAGCTGCAGAAAGTCTAAAGATGAATCCAACAGAGCCCCCCTAACTTGTCCTTTAATCTTCGAGGGCAAAAAAAAAAATTATGTCTGTCATTACAGACTTCTACAATTTTTTTTAAAAGGAAATGGTTTAAAGCTAACAGCAGTTCATCTTTGTAATTGCTTTTGATCAAGAACAGTTCATGAAACCATACATCATGAAGAACACTGTTTCTTAGAACTAAATCCACAGATCGTCAGAAAAAGACTTTTTCAAGCTGATGAACAACGCTGTTTTGGAAAGACTATGGAAAATCTGCACAAGCGTAAAGATGTCAGATTGGTCACCAAAGAGAACGAAGCAATTAAGCGACTTCAAAACCAAATTATCAGACTTAGAAGAATTTTTATGATGGGCCTTTTTTGCATAATGTTGGAAAAAAGAAAGTCAAATTGGACAAAACCTGTATTTATTGGTTTACTGTTTTTAAATATCAAACTTTTGTGTGAATTTCTTTATGACTACTTTAAACCCTTGTATCCAGAGTCCAAAGTACTTTACACAGATACAGATAGTTTTTTTTATAGATATCCCTACTGAAGACATCTATAAAGACATGGAAATAGAAGTAGCTAAAGGCATGCGGGGTGGTATGATACATCTGATTTTCCTAAAGATTCGCCTTTTACATTCTCTGTTAATAAGAAGGTTTTAGGAAAATGAAGGAATGAATTATCTGGAGGGGTGATTAAGGGTTTGTTGGTTTAAAAGGGCGAAAATGTACAGTATTTCGAGCCAAAAAAAAACTATCAAAAAGCCCAAAAGGAATTCTCGCATTTTTGTGCAGTCAAACATATCACATGACAACTACAAAGAAGCATTGTTTTAATAAACATACTTTTCATCATGACAACGTAAAACTACGATCTAATCTACATGAGATCAATACAAAAAGTTGTAAAAAAAAAAGTCTCTTGACAGCACCAACACAAAACGAGTATTTATAATCCAGAGTTTTCATATGCAATTGGACACTGGAGAACGTCATAAAAAACATACCTTTTCTTTTTCCCAAGTTTTATTATAAGCTCAATCATATCATTATCCAATTCAGCCAAATTATTTTTCATGTTTGCTTGATGTGCTCGAATTTTTTTATTATTTCAAGATATTCTTTTCCCCCTATCTGATTTATCAAAATTTGGGAAATTTTGGGTTTTAGGTGATCTGGATGCATTGCCATAGTAACGATGAATCCTCGCAAATGTTTCCTTAAAAGTAGAACTCGTATCATATGATTCCCGTATTTAATTCCAAGGTCTCTTCCTTTATCATCTTGTTTCGTTCTGTGCTTCCTTCTGAGCTTCCATTTTATACTCAAATATATTTATGTAAATTATAAATTAAAATTTAAGCAACTGGAACTGTGTCTGTGGGATTATCTGCAGTTCTTCCTTCACAAAAGATCTTTGAGGGACTGGTTGTTTTGTTGGTGTCAGTTTCTCGTACATAATACACGGGCGGGTTCATTTTTACAATTCTTTTTATTTCATATGGATCAACACTCCAAATGGATCGGTTGCCCTGATGCGAGTGTCCCTTTCTGCTTCCCCGGAAATAAAGGTACCTTACTTTAAACCAAACGGTAATAGTTTGAGGTTGTACTTTAGTCTTCAGCAACATTTAGTGTTTGTTTTTTGATTGCTTTTTACTGGTTTTAGCCTTTAAATTCTCTTATTATTCTTGTGCGCCAAAACTGAGGGGAGTCTTCTAACCCATTCTGTGTTGCGAGAATTGTCAATCAGCTCTCTGTGATACTGGTAGGAATAAAGTCTTTCGGATAACTGTTTGTTAAAGTTTTTTAACTAAAGCCTGTGATCTATGAACTCCTGGGTGCCTCTTTTAATGGTAACTCTAGTTTTAACAATAATTGATTCACTTGGCCTTTAAATTTCTTTTCCATCATCGACTTGAATCATGCGAGGATAAGTTAGCGGGCCCCGTTGGTATATCAGTTGTATGGCAACAGCAACAGCAAGCACTCTTTTGTGTTAATGGTTCCGCATCTTTTTATCTTGAAGCTATGTCAATGACTGTAAGTGCGTACTTAAATCTTTTTTGTCTAATCGTATCATGGGTAAATATTGAAGGTCCATTTTTATGGGTGTCGTTCGGTATTGTATTCACAAAGGGGTGGTCTCTGTATTCGTCTAGGCGCAGGTAAATAAATTTTCCAAATCGCTTCTTTAGATTCCATTCCTTTGCTGTTTGTTCACTGACTCCCGCTGCTTGGCTTAGCTTTTTTATTGCCGTGATTCCCTTCCAATATCCTTTCGGTGAATAATAGATTTTGTTCATTTTTATTCAGCCAATATTATGTGCAACAAAATGCACAACGGGCATACCAAAGACGATAAACACGATTTCTTGCATCTTTGTTTCGGATGGTTATAAAAGTCACTGAATTTTGGTGGGGGGAATGTCTCGATTGGCTTGCCTGTTACAAAATAATATTCTTTATTGCTTGATCAACATCTTTAAATGTGTAAGCTGCATGTCCCTGTTTTTTCAGTTTGTCGTTAATAAAATCTTAACTGCTCAATTCTCTGCTTTTCAAGTAATCTTGTGCCCGCTGCTAGTTGCTCCATAGCTTTGTTATGTCTTTTTCTCTCTTAAATTAGTTGTAGTTTAAATAAATGCGTAATTATTCCGCTAAAAGCAAGCGCATTAACCAAAAGCGCCGCCTATCATCATACGAATGAAGCCATTTTTATAAATGTATTTTTTGTATTTTACATCTTTATACTGTCTGGAAATTTTTCCTTGCTTAACTAGAAAATCTTTCGTAGCAAACGAAGCTGTAATGATAGCAATTAGCTTTGCGAGTCCTCAAGTCTAGCTGCCAAGATCAGCCGGGTTTTTTTTTTTAACAGGCTTTTACAAGCATTGTGTATCCTACACTTAGGCCTCCAATAACAGCAGAATGGTATACAAGGTTGGTAACAGTTTTTTCGGTGCTCATTTTAAAAAATTTAAAAAAATAATTATTTTAGTATATAACATGAACGGGGGACGATCTGCTAAACATTCCTGAACTTGTGATTCCCAAAAGAACAAGTTGATGACCAAGCTGTTTTGCCAAAAAAAAAGAAAGACTGTATTCTTTGGCAGTGTGCGGAAAAACAAAACAGTTCCTCAGAAATGAATTTAGCATAGAACAGATTAACAGATGTCGCCACAAGACATTGTAAAGTACATAACAGGGATGAAGCGCAACTAGGATCAAGAATGGTAAAAAGTGTCGGCAAACGGTTCTTAGTTTGTACACTAACTAGTAAGTAAATTTGCGCCTATTGATCTGAACAAGACTTTATGTATGATTTAACGCAGGATCCAGTTTTAACAAAGACATTAGAGTCTCTAGGATGTGATCTATATTACAGATTTGGAACATTATTGTCACCGCTAATCATGGGATTAATTACTTTTAATCATATAGATTTTACTTCCTTAAAAATGACCGAGCCAGAAAAATCGCAGAATCAGAAAAACATTGAATCAGGTGGGAAAGTGACCAGTAAAAAACCTCCTCATCCTGGGCGTGTTCAGCAGGAAAGAAATTAGCAGAGTGGAACAAACGAACAAAATTAATGTTACAATCACATAATAAAAAAGTGCTATACCGCAGCCAGTTGTTTCAAATGCCAGCTATAAAAACACCAGAACAAGTTGATTCAAGACCTACAACAGCAACAGGTTGCCTACACTGCCAAAGTCTTTATGGAATTTTCTTAAAGCAATTGTCATTTTTTGGGGGCAATTGCTGCTGGGGGTGGTTATTACGGTTATAAAATATATAAACAAAAACAGCAGAAACCAAAGCAGTCAAAAAATCTCAACCACTAAATACAGAAGCCGAACAAAAGCAATGCCAAACCGCCAACAACAAAGTTCATTTTGATCCATTTTTAAAATGCAATAATACTTTAAGAACTTAATAAATAATTATAAGTTGACTTGAATAAGAACTTGGCTGTACTTAAAGATGACTTAATTACAATCTTGAGGTGATTTAAGTTAAGAACTTGAGGCGACTTGATCAAGAACTTGATTAAGAACTTGAGGGGACTTGGTAGAAACTTAGAGTAACTTAATTAAGAACTTGGGGTGACTTGATTAAGAACTTTAATTAAGAACTTGGGCGACTTGATTAAGAACTTAATTTAAGGACTTGGTGACTTAATTAAGGACTTGGGGGGACTTATGGCATGATCGGATCACACACACACACCCCACACACACACACATACACACAAAAATCATTCACACAATAGACGGGATGGGTCGTGTGGGGGAAAAATGAGGGGGGCTTTTTGTTGTTCACACTTGAGCGACGTAAATTCAAACGGCCACAAAGGGCCTTATCAAGTTCTGAACAATAACACAAATTCTTCAAAGTTCTCTCAGCGGCCGTCTAAAAACCCTTTTAACAGAAAAAAACGGTGAGGGGGATGAAAAAGAAGAGGTAGCCACAGCAGAAAAGCAGCGGGGCCACAACAGCAAAAAAAGTCATTTTCAATATAAAAGAGGAATCTGTCGCGGTAACCTTTGACCCCCATGGCTGGGCGCTACAGGTTTTTTCCCCCCCTCTCATGGACCTTTGACCCCATTTTTACGCTGGTAAGCGCGCTTTTACCCCTTGGAGGATTGCTATCAGCCTTTCCCTCTGCTACGCTGGGTCCCCCCAGACGCGGCACCACCTTGGGGGGGTAAGGAAAATGCGTAGTTTGAATTCCCCAAATTTTACTGAGATGTTGCGTTCCAGCGGCGAAAATTACGGTTTCCCCAACCCAATACGTCGCCCCCCTCATGTTTTCAAACAGGTTTTTGTGCCTTTTCTTTTAAAGATTTCAAAAAAGACAGTCCAACAGGTGAATTTTGAAATGTATGGAAATACAACAGAAATCTCTCCAACCCCGTCTAGGAAAGGAAAAAAATTTCCAACTTTTTTTTTCAACCCCCCACCCACTTTCTTTTGGGCCTTCCCTTTTCCTTTTTCTGCTTAAAAAAAAACTAAAAATTTCCCCAAAAAAAGTCATTTCATTTTTTTCTTGGTTTTCGTTTCTAAAAGTTTTAAAAAACTCTATTTTTGGCCGGTCGTTTTAAGCAACAGCAGCTGAACACGCCTCACAGTGGGGTCGCTCGCTGAAAAATTTTAGATCTGACTTCCCCACCAGAAAAGACTCATACCCCCCTGCGAGGGTTGAGCGGCACGCACGATGAGGGCACCCGCGGGGAGTGAAAAAGGGTAGGGCATGTTTGGTTTGTTGCATTGAAAACTAATTGACTTGGTGTGTTCTGTGTGAACAAAGACCCTTGTCTGTGCCTTCAAACCCCTGCATAGAAGAGCAAAATTAAGTGTTTCGGGTGCAGCCTAATGAGGGGCCTATCCCCCACCGCTCCGTGTCTTCTTCTGTTATGCAAATTTTTTGGTAAACTTATAAAGATATAATGTAAGTAGAAACTAGCTGGATAAGTGTGTGGATTTTATTTTCAAAAATAAACCATTTTTAAAAGACTTAAGAACAATTAAAGACTGAGTTTTTTTTCCCACATGAAAGACAGAGACGCATTTGATGAAGTATGCGTGAAAATGAGTTATTGAAAATG